>CAXKVX010002211.1:0-74681 GCA_964058865.1 Eleocharis quinqueflora
AATTGGAGATTTGTTATTTTGCGTCAAGCGTCAAGCGTCATGCACAATGCACAATGCACAATCGTCAAGCGTCAAGCGTCAAGTGTCAAGCACAATGCACAATGCAAAAGCGTCAAGCGTCATGCACAATGCACAATGCAAAAGTGTCATGCACAATGCACAATGCAAAAGCGTCAAGCGTCAATGCACAATGCACAAGCGTCAATGCACAATGCACAATGCAAAAGCGTCAAGCGTCAATGCACAATGCACAATGCAAAAGCGTCAAGCGTCATGCGTCATGCACAATGCACAATGCACAATGCACAATGCAAAAGTGTCATGCACAATGCACAATGCAAAAGCGTCAAGCGTCAATGCACAATGCACAAGCGTCAATGCACAATGCACAATGCAAAAGCGTCAAGCGTCAATGCACAATGCACAATGCAAAAGCGTCAAGCGTCAAGCGTCATGCGTCATGCACAATGCACAATGCACAATGCACAATGCAAAAGTGTCATGCACAATGCACAATGCAAAAGCGTCAATCGTCAATGCACAATGCACAATGCAAAAGCGTCAAGCGTCAAGCGTCAAGCGTCATGCGTCATGCGTCATGCACAATGCACAATGCACAATGCACAATGCACAATGCAAAAGCGTCAAGCGTCATGCACAATGCACAATGCAAAAGCGTCAAGCGTCAATGCACAATGCACAAGCGTCAATGCACAATGCACAATGCAAAAGCGTCAAGCGTCAAGCGTCATGCGTCATGCGTCATGCACAATGAAAAAGCGTCAAGCGTCATGCACAATGCACAATGCAAAAGTGTCATGCACAATGCACAATGCAAAAGCGTCAAGCGTCAATGCACAATGCACAAGCGTCAATGCACAATGCACAATGCAAAAGCGTCAAGCGTCAAGCGTCATGCGTCATGCACAATGCACAATGCACAATGCACAATGCAAAAGCGTCATGCACAATGCACAATGCATAAGCGTCAAGCGTCAAGCGTCAAGCACAATGCACAATGCAAAAGCATCAAGCGTCATGCATAATGCACAATGCAAAAGCGTCAAGCGTCAAGCGTCATGCGTCATGCGTCATGCGTCAGGCACAATGCACAATGCAAAAGCGTCAAGCGTCAAGCGTCATGCGTCATGCGTCATGCACAATGCACAATGCACAATGCACAATGCACAATGCACAATGCAAAAGCGTCAAGCGTCATGCACAATGCACAATGCAAAAGTGTCATGCACAATGCACAATGCAAAAGCGTCAAGCGTCAATGCACAATGCACAATGCACAAGCGTCAAGCGTCAAGCACAATGCACAATGCAAAAGCGTCAAGCGTCATGCACAATGCACAATGCAAAAGTGTCATGCACAATGCACAATGCAAAAGCGTCAAGCGTTAATGCACAATGCACAAGCGTCAATGCACAATGCACAATGCAAAAGCGTCAAGCGTCAATGCACAATGCACAATGCACAAGCGTCAAGCGTCAAGCACAATGCACAATGCACAAGCGTCAAGCGTCATGCGTCATGCACAATGCACAATGCACAATGTAAAAGCGTCATGCACAATGCACAATGCACAATGCAAAAGCGTCAAGCGTCATGCACAATGCACAATGCAAAAGCGTCAAGCGTCATGCACAATGCACAATGCATAAGCATCATGCACAAATGATGCAACACATAACTTGCTTGTTTTCATATCTGTTTAACCTGTACAAATAAAATCGAGAGCGTCATTTCTTGGTGGCGGGCCAGTGGTTCTGACAAACAAATGAACAACTCCCCGTTTATTCACGGACATCTGAGATGCCATTTTCCAAGAACTTTCGTCAATGAGTCCAATCAAATTGAAATGCAAATTACTCCCTTCTCCATCCTCCACGCGACATAGGATTTCACCAACGCAATACTCGTGAAATGCTAGAACCCGATGTATGGTACTTTTAATCCCTTCAAAAGTACTAGATTGTTTACCCTGGAGTGCCAATTTTTTACCACCAGAGTACTCCGCACCAAATTGAGTTTCAATTATTTCACCTCCATAAAATACCAAAATCGGAAATGTCGACATTGCACTACAAATATAATGCATAAATAAATTGAAATTTATACGAGTTAATAGGTAAAGCCATACATATGACATAAGTACAACATACAACTATACAGATATAATAGGTAAATAATGAAGAGCCACATTTAATAAATTCCATGCTAGTGATTCGCCCGAAAGAAGTTTCGAATTCTTCCAGAGATTGATGTTCGCCTTGATTGATTGGGCTGACTTGTTGAAGGATTTGATGCACTTGTTGAAGCATCGACATCTCTAGGTGGAACACTTATTGAGCGACGAGCGGGTTGCATTTGGGTAGGGTTTGGATTTGGTTGGACATCTACGGAGTGTCGAGTGGGCTGGTTTCCACTATGTAAGCCCAATTGTGTTAATACCTCATGGCGATTATGAGGTTGACTCCCTTGATGGCTGGATTGAGCACTTCCTGTAATATTAAAAAGTAAGAAGGTGATGGTCGTCTTCAATATGAGTATTTTAAACATATAAAACCATTTCAATACCTTCTGGTCGTCTTCCAAGGGGTCGTCCTCTGCGCTTGCCTTTTCGTCCTTCCATTTCATCCATTACCATCGGAATACGAATGTGCCTTCTTCGACCACGACGAAGCAATTTTCTATTGGGAATGATGGTAGGTCCCGTATACTCGAGCCATTCAGATTGATTTGGAAAAGGGTGGAATCTTCCGGACCAAGTATCATGCAGATTTGCAGCAGTGTAATAAGGTGAAACAAATTGAGATAAGTTTAAATGTCTGACCCTTATCACCGCTAATACATGCGAACATGGTATGCCGGTCAGATTTGGTTTCAAACAGGTGCAACGCGTAAAAACTCCCTCTTCGAGTAATACGTGATACTTGAAATTTTCAAATTCACCATTCGGTAAGGTCTCGCCTTGATGCAAAACTTCAAAATCCCCTTGCTCTGATCGATAGGGGTCTACTCGATGTGGTCGTGACTTGTCACCTCTCTTAATTAGTTTCTCCGTAACACTACGAGACCAAACAAAACCATCACTTACGGTTGCACCAGATGCGATCTCCGATCATCAAACCAACTCACGCACTTGTACCAGGTACCTTCCACGATAGCCACAACCGGCAACATACGAACAGCTTTGAACACTCGATTCAAAGATTCAGATCCGTTACTTGTCATTATGCCCCAACGATATCCGTTGTCGTACCGTTGTGCCCACTTTGATGGATTCACAGACTCTTTTGGATCATTCTCTAGTCTTTTTCCAACCGTCTTTAAATACTCATATGCGCCTGGATATTGTGCTTTTATAGATTGCATGTGCTCTTTAAATCGACGAGGTTTCTTCTTCGATGCAGCACGCTTAAATAATTTCTTTAGATTATCGTCTGGAAATTTTGAGTACAAGTTCTCGGCAACGTGTTGCATACAATATCGGTGCACTGCTTCGCTGTTTTCCTCCGACCATCCATATTGGGGATATTCAAAAACAGCCTTAATTCCCTTGTGGCGGTCTGATAGTACACACATCTTACCAGGTCCGATAACTTCTCGACGCAACCAATTCATGAACCAACCCCAATTTTCTAGGTCTTCCTTCTCCACCAATGCAAATGCCAATGGTATCAATTGATTCTCTGCATCGTACCCGCAAGCCATCAGTAATCTTCCCTCATAACGACCCGATAAGAAACCTGCGTCGATACTTATCACCGGACGAATGTACTTTACTGCCTCAATGCACGGTCCCCATGCCCAAGCCGCAGCATGGAAATAACGTACTTCAGGTTGATTGGTAGGAGTCGTCAGGATAGCATACTTCATTGATGGATTCGTCGATTGGATGGCATTAAAATAACGAGGAAGCAACGCATATGATCCCTCCCAAGTCCCAAATATTTTCGCAATTGCTAACTCCCTGCCTCGCCATAACTTGGCGTATGATGGATCAGCACCGGGAAATTTTGCTTTAACTAAATGTCTGACATTTTTAATTGTCATGGTTGTATCTTCGTTCATTTCCTTTTTAATAGCACCAGCAATTATCTTGGCCGTAAGTTGTGCATGATCTACTCGTGTAATCGATTGGATACAAGTGTGCGGGTATGGGTTGGTTCTTATTGTCCAAAAATTATTACCTTTAGGACATACAGCGTACAACCTCCAAAAACATCTCTGATCTTTGCAAACCATAACTAGCCTCGTCGCGCTACTCCTTTCTGTTTTAATCTCTATATTCCCTTTGATGTGATACTCACTAATGGTCCATTGTAACTGATCTTTTGAATTAAATACACGATTTTCTGCCAAGGGATCGTCTGACGAGTTTTGTACTTCAGTGTAAATTTCATTGAAACCAGATATATCACTAAGCTCCTGTACTGGGTGATATTTTTCTGATCTTCCTTGTACAATTATCCGATGATTCGGATGATCGTTAGGATTATAATCCAAATCGTCTTCGTCAGAGGTGTATCCATAATCTTCTCCTGTTTCCCATTCTCCCGCTACGGGTAATATATTCAAATCGTCATCGCCTTCGTTTTCTTCAGGAATATTAGATATGGGCTCATTAAGATCTATAATTGGTGAATGTCTTGCGGGAGAGATATGAAGAGTATGGCCAGGGCTATAAGGTAATGTCTCTTGACTAACTCTCGGAGGCTCTTCATCCGTGTTAACAACATTTTCACCTGTGTGACCTAAGTTATCAGGATTCTCATTTGTCCGATTTGGCACCAGATCAACATATAATTCAACAAATCTCCAATTCATTTCTGATTGTGCCATTTGCAATATCATTCGCCACTCTATGTCATCGCGAATGGGAATTAAACAAAAATGATAAGAAGGTGGGATCGCAGTGTTATATCGAGCAACAACATTGAGCGAATATTGACTCTCAAATATCCCCAACCATTTGTATATTGTATTTTTCACATCTTCATACCGGGTGTCTTCATTTCCCGGAAAAGTAAATTTTGAATCACAACTATATTCCATACCATACGGGCCATTTCGAGTCTCACCATCCATATATACGGAAATTGGAATCATCTTTCTTCACTCCAACTGTATAAATTTCCCAATTAATAATATACTAATACTTCAGAAATAAAATAATTCTAAATTAATTTATAATAAATAATTCTAAATTAATTTATAATAAAATAATTATAATTTAATTTATAATAAATTAATTTACACTAATTCAAATTTTAACTCTATAAATTAATACAATTTAATTTATAATAAAATAATACCTAAAATGACTTAGCAACTCTTTAGAATTTGCAAAATCTTCACTTCACTTCTCTATCTAAATTCCTAAATAAATTCTCTAACTCTTAGATTTATTATAATTACAAAATAATAATATATTAATAGTTCAAAAATTACGAAATTCATACATAAATCATCTACAAAATAATTATAAATTAATTTACACTGATTCACATTTTAACTTAAAAAATTATTACCATGTAATTAAAATAAAATAATATCTTATATTTAAAATGTGCAAAACCTTCACTTCACTTCTCTATCTAAATTTCTACAAAATTTCTCTAACTCTTTAATTATTATAATTACTAAATTAATATTATACTAATAGTTTAAAAAATACGAAATACGTACATAAATCAACTACAATTATAATAATTATAAATTAATTTACAATAATAATAATACCTGTAATCAACTAAATTTGAAGAATTATAACAATTATAAGAATTATAGCAATTCACTTTGAAGAATGAAAGTAAATTATAACAATTCAACTAAAATTATAATTCTTATAAATTAAAAAACAATTGTAATAATACCTGAAATCAACTATCAATTATAACAATTATAATAATTATAAATTAAATCAACTAAATTGAAGAATTTAAGCAAAAATAAAATAATACCTCAAATTACTTGTTTAACTTCAATTATCAATATCTCTCTTCAATTATAAGCATCCCCTCTCTTTATCTCTCTCTCTCGGCTGGTGTATAAATAATAAGTAACTCCGGGTTCACTGTGATCGCCATAACTCCGGGATCACAGCAGCCTCCATAACTCCGGCAACTGTGATTCCGGAGTTATGGGGATCACAGTGAACCCGGAGTTACGTAGGGCGCTGTGATCCCGGAATGGCTAGAATCGTGATTTATGTCCAAATTTTGCCATTTTGGTATTTTATTAATTTATTTTGGTTAATTAAAAAAATTTCGGCCTTTCCGCATACATATTCAAAACTGTATTTTAAAATACTGGTGAAACATTATGCCCATTTAAAGTTCCAAAATTATTTCATAATTATTTCACCATTTTTCATTTTTATTGTAAATCATTGTCAAACTTTATTAATGTTTTATTACGTTGAATTTTCAATTTTCGTGGTGAATGGTAAATACATCAAAATTTTCAATTTTCTAATGCAATTATTTCTAATTATTTCTAGTTACTTTACATTTTCAAAAAACGACACAAAAAGTTGTTGAATAATAAGTGTGTTTTATTAAATTAAAACTAACCCAGTAACAACTTCTAGTATAGATAGTTACTAAAAAAAGGACATGAAAGGTTGTTGAATAATCAATGTCTATTTAATTGTAAAGAAAATGGCATTGAAAGTGGCTAAATCAACTTCTATTTTTTGCAAGAAAAATATCGACACTGTGTGAGTCTTTTTGTAGAGGAGCGATCTGATTACATCAATTTTGAACAATGTTACACCAATTATTTTCTATATTTTTGGAGTCCAAATTATTGATTCAAATCGTTCATCATGAACTCATCGATAAAATGTGCTTTCAGAGCAAAATTTATTTTTAAATTTTTTTTATTATTTATTAAGATGGATACAAAATTCAATAGTTCTAATTTGTCTAGTTTTTGTATTCATCTTAATAAATAATACAAAATTAAAAAAATGTAAAATTTAATCAGAAAGAATATTTTATCGTGGAGATCATGATGAACGGTTTGGATCAACAATTTAGACTTTAAAAATGTAAAAAATGGTTGGTGTAATGTTTGTGTCAATTAAAGTTGGTGTAATTGAATACCTCCTCTTTTTTGTAATAATCAACACTGAATGTGGTTGAATAAGTCACTGTCTGTTTATTTAAATGAACTGACACTAAGCATCAGCTTTGATTGTCGAATTTCCTTTAGAGAAACCAATAATATTTATGCACCGACATTATACTTGTAACAAGTATAATTTCTTGATAAATTCTAGAATTAAGTCATGAAAATTCAACAGCAATTTGGAGACCAAAATTTTTGAAAAAGTTCAAAATTTTCATTTAATTACGTTCCATAAATAAATATCTGACTACATACAACTTATCAAATGGTAAATCACCTCATCATTCATTTATCAATGGTTTCTTAAGCTTTAAACATAATGAGGCAAGAAATCAACTGAATAAATGCTATGCGTTCACATGTTTATTTTTATACAATTTTGAACCAGATTTTGAAAAAAAAAACTATCATTTCCCTTTACAATTTTAGGATGTCCTTAGACCAGCGGTGTCTTATGTTCTAGGAATTTTCTTGGAGAAAATATTTTTGTATGTTGTGCACAGGAGTGGTTGTTAAGGAAAGCTAAAGGTGCATGGGGATCATATATAATAATGCATTTAATTAATGTGTATATATTAATACTTTGATTTGTCACTAGGCACCTAAATTATGGGTTCAATCACCTCACCATGCATGAATTTCTTCTCTTTGTTTTTCCTTTTTTTTTTTTTGTTTCCTCTTCTACAGCTAGCTTTGATTTAGTGTAAAAGAAGATGACAAGAAACAAAGAAAAAAAAGAAAACGTGAATCATAATTTAGCAGCCTCTCTGACTTGTATTTCTTGTGCAATAATCAAATGACATGTACCTTAATTAAGCTATAAATTGTCTCCATGATAATCTGATATATATAAGAACAATCAACACCTGAAATGCATGCATGTTGATTATTATTTTCTTTTCTTTAGCATAAACCATGCATGATAATATATAAGACATGAATGAACTGAATTTTATAAACAATAGCTTACTAAAAATCCCAGGGTTAATTATTCAGATAGGAATTTTTATGCTCCAACTATATATATATATATATATATATATATATATATATACACACACACAGATATGCTATGGTGCATTACGATGCCAAGATTAGTTTTGGCATCACGCTCAAATTTTGAATTTTAAAATTCAAACCGTTCAATGTGATCTCCATATCGGAATCTTACTATAAACCAAATTTTTCATTTTTTAGAATTTTTTAAAGGGCTGCTATATATATATATATATATATATATATATAATATTTAGCAAACTCTAGCACGTATTGTTCTGATATCAATAATTGCCAGACTAAATAAAAGACATAATTACGTAATTAGCTTGAAATAATGGAAACATGTACTTTTAATTATATAATAATAGCATATTAGTTATTATTTATTAGGTTGCTTTATAAAAAAATGTGCATGCATGCATGCTCGCTGGGGAAGTAGTTGTGAAGGAAAGCAAAGTGTGCACAGGGATCATAATACATAATACATTCAATCAAATAATTAATTAATTAATTAACCTAGTTCTGTTATTCTTTCTGGAATTCAACACAGGAATATTATTATTTTTCACTTCATTCATCCCTAAAATTATTCCTCCTGGTGGAAGAATAATCAGGCAGCGTTATAAGTGGGGTGCTGATTAAAATTAATTGATTTTGATTTTTTTTTCTGTTTGATTCTAAAAAAAGTAAGAATTACATTCATGACCTTACTTTTAAACATTTGACAGTCATGACTTTATTTTTCTGCGTTCAGCGTTCAGAAGTGTTTTCTGGACGCACGCGTTCAGAAATAGAGGTCACCTGAGTTTACGAAGCAAAAAAATACCAAGTACTTTTGAAATCTACGTTCACATCTGAACGTAGCGTCTGAACGTGCATTCAGACGTGTCGTTCACAATGTTGCCTGAACGCAACGTTCAGACGCGACGTTTAGACGTGAACACAGATTTGAAATTTTGCATCATACTTAATCATTTTTGTCGTTTGTTTTTTCAGCGTGAACGCATGCGTTTAGTCTGAACGCTGAACGCAGAAAAACAAAATAATGACTGTCAAATATTTAAAAACAGAGTCATAAATGTAATTCTTATTTTTTTCGAGAATCAAACATAAAAAAAAATCCATTGATTTAGTTCCCTGTTTACATTACTTTACTAGGGATCGGTGATACGCGCACAACTGTGCACTCGTGTGGGGGAATGTAAGATGGTTGCTTAACGATCTTGGCATATGCTTTTGTTTTCTTAAAAGAAAAAAAAAAGAATATAACACTTTCCTAGAATAGTAGAATTCATCATGTGAAATTCTGTAGTTTGACTTAAAATTGTGACCCTGATACAAAATTATATTTGTATGCCTTAGAAATTTTAACTTTGAAAATGTACAATTAAATAGACTGCAATCAACTTTGGCAACAAAAAAAAGGAAAAATATCATTGTGGTTTGCTATAATAAATTTGTTATAACGAATGACATTAAAATTCGCTATTAAATAGAGATTATAATAACCTTTTTTTAGTAGTGAGAGGTGAGAAACAAAACTGACGGTCGAGATGATATTACATGTGGCTTGAAAATTTGAAAATTCAATTCTTTTAATTAATAGTAAGTACCTCATACAGATATGCAAATCAAGCCGTTTGAAAAAAATCTATTTATGGTTGTTTCTTACATCGATCCGACGAGTTACATGCAACTTTGGAGCCAAATTATAACACTAGCTAGCATACAAATATACGTGTCAGTATTGCAACCGTTTCTTTAATTATCGACCTTTCAACTATCTCACAGTTATTGAGCTTATCAACTATCAAGTGACACCTTTCCAAATTCCAAGCAAGTCAATTATAGAGGATGCATCATGCATGCATGGTGGCATATCTTTACAAACATTGAACTGGTAATTGCCCCAAATTTAAGCAAAGGCGACCAATTCGACCAAGGAAGCAGCCAACTGGTCAACAAATTTGTGCCAACAAGTGTGGACAGGATCTTCAATTGTGTCTCAGTCTTACTGGTAAAGCTGGAAATATTGCAATGATTCCCATCAATAAATTTTCAGTTTCTTTCATCTTTTACTGGTAAATTCTGGTTTCTTGTTCTGCTTAACAACTTTTTATGTGATTTAAAATTTATTGGATTGGTTAAGAAAAATATTTTATCTCAAATAAAAAGAAATTTAGTTTTTTATTACTAGCCTCTGTTGTATTATTACTGGCTGTTTAATTATATTAAATTTATCATTTTAACACCAATCTGTGGAGTAAAATTTGAGCAAATTAAATGTCTATTTTCATTGCTTGAACTAGAGAGGAGTAAAAATGTGGCTTTTCTTTTCCCATTTCTTTGACGTTTTATAACTTTAGCATCCATCCCAGAGCAGACTCTGATATGTATTTTCTTCATTACAATTTAAATAAGAAAAATGTTTAGAGTGTTTTATACGGAATTGGCACACATTTTTTTTTAAAATTTAAAGCATATTTATGGGATTTTGGGTCATCTAGTGAAGTGCCAATTCCTCATCACTTTCATTTAATTCCAAGCAATTGTTTTAAGAAAAGGGAACACTTTTTACAATGTCACTATAGATTATAGAACCTTCTCATTTTGTAATATCATGTATGCACTAAAAATGGAGCAACATGTTCTATTGTAGCTATCAAAAATTCAATTGTTTGACTATAAGAATGTACCCAAAATGGGATGACAAAATGGAATATTAAGGAAAACAGTTAAAGCTTTAATTACTATTCATTACTTTTATTTGACTTTTCAACAGAGAAAATTTGTGTTCTTTTATTTTCCAGAGAAAACCAGAAAATGAATTTCAAATAATTGTATTTATAGATTTATATCCAAGAGCTGATTGTATTGATAACAAAATGACAATTTATAATATCAAAATATTTATTATTTAAAAAAATAAAAATGTGTGCTTTAAGATGGATATCAAAATTTGATAACTATTTAATTCATTCAATGATTTGTAAAAGTGCTAGTCCATTTTATCGGTATTAGTTGTAAATTAAGTTATAGTGAGTTCACTTAAAAGATATTATATGATAATACGTACATGTAATTGTATATCGATTTGTCAATTATGGCAATTGATAAAATGTTTACTAAAATAAATAAATAAAATTAACTTTTCTTTTTTACTTTTGATATTAAAAATAGATTATGTACTAAATTTAGTATAGTTTGAATAAGTAGTGGATAGTATAATTTTTAAAATCAGTAATTTAATTTTGTCTACAAAACAAACAGTCGAGTTCGAGTGGTAGCTAATTAGAATGACCACAATGACGTCATGAGTTCAAACATCCGTGAGCATAAAGCTTTTCTCGCTGTTTATGATGGAGGTTTCGAAAATCCTCATATGTCAAAAAACTATTATTGAGTAATTTTCACCAAATATAATACTTATAATTAAATTATCCATTTTCCTTATAATTAAATTATCCATTTTCCTTATAATACTTATAACTAAATTATCCATTTTCCTTATAATTAAATTTTCACCATATATAATACTTATAATACTTATAATTAAATTATTGATTAGTAAAAATAGAAGGAATGAAGTGGCTCTTTGGTTTTCGGAATTTGGGAGCAAATGTTGCTTAACGGCGCCATTTGACTTGACTTGTATGTTATGTGCATCTCCTTCTTCTTTCTATGGTTGTGACTTGTATAATAATGCGTATATTATACACCTGCATAGACGCTTGTGCATATATATATATATAGCACATGATCCGGTACTATAGTTAAAGAGCCTTAAACGCCAAGCCAACATCCCCTGACATTCTGCATTTTTTCTTTTTAGTTATTATTTGTTTTAGCATATACTATTCTCATTGAGTTGTTATTATCTTAGAGTCATCAACTTATTATAATAATGAATTGTTGATTAAATAGGTCTCATCTCATGCATGGTTAATAAATTATGACAGATACCTGAAGAAGATATATAGGCTCAGAATGTAAGCTAAAGAATGTCAAATTAATTCATGAAAGAAATCCCATTTCCTGAATGAAGATAACAATTAATGCACAATCATGCAAACATTGCTTTGAACTAGTTTTTATTCATTCATTTATTTATTTATTTATTTGCTTTTACTATGGCTTGGTTTGGACACATTTTAATTGTTAAGGTATATTCAGGAATTATTTCTTAAAATCTAAATCTCTAGAAGGGTAATTAACATATGAACTTCAATTCGGCTACCACTTACTTTGTCTTGTGCTTTGGTTACTTGGCTTTCTGTATGAAATTAAAAATTGGAAGTTGCCCAAAATAGGTAGGAGCTTCTAGTGATATATATAAATTGATCTGTACAGTAATTTTAGAAACAAAAAAAATAAAAAAATAAAGAATCTCTGTTCAAAATCAACATCAAACAGTTAAGAACATAATTTCTTCATGCTGTGGCATACTGGTATCAGCAATTCAGGCATTCAGCTATCAGCACTGAGCACTGAAGCAGTTGAACAGTTCTGACTTTCTGTATATATAGCTTTTATGATGGCAACAATTTGGAGGAACAGTCTACAGAAAAAAAAGGGCTCAAGTTAGCTGGCGCAAGTATTTCTTGTCCAATTTGGAGGAACAGTCTACAATCCGAAAATTTGCGTTAAACATTTCATTTCACCTACTGATCACAACCGAAATCTCTTGCGTTTAACTTTGCGTCGTTCAGAAACGAAACATAAAACGTTAAAAACATGTTGCGTTGACACCTCTAATGGCAACAATTTGAAGGAACAACATACTGGAGTCTAACCTGTTCATTTGCATTTTACATCTACCGTGTTTTTTCATGCCCGTGAATTGGGCTTGTTATTAGAACTAACGCAGTTGGGATTATGGCCTTTAATTTTGTAGGCCAGGAAGGCCTTGTGTTCCGTATTTTACCAACACAATTGGGATTATGGCCTTTAATTCAATTTTATTATTATTTTTTTTACCATGTCTTTCTGTTCTGATAGAGTTATAATGTTAGCCCATAACATATTCTCACAAGTTAATGTTTCCTTAATTTTCATTAATTACCATTACCGGTTGATGACTCTTCGTTTCTTTTGAAATTTTACTTTTACAATCGAAAGGGAGAGGAGCAGTTTCAAAAAGAAAATGAAATAATATTAATGAAAATTTAAATCCGAATTCTACATCTTAAATATTTACAAAAAATGTACTGCATTGTAAGATAAGTTGAAAGTTTGTACGTTTAGCTTTTACAGCTACCACTCGTTTATTACTCATTAGAACAAAAATTATATAAATCATAGGCTTAGTGCATATCTATGTTGTATAAGTGCGGATGCGAGTATCGTATTCGATACGATACAGGTGCGGCAATACGATAATTTTAAAAAATTCTAGATACGGGTGCGCTTATATATATATATTAAATTTTAATTAAAAAAATAGTTTAATACATTAAAAAGCAATATATAAATGAATATATATAACAAAAATTTATTATTATACACAAGAGAGAAGAATACGCAGTGGTAAGGTACTTTGATGAGAAGTGATTTCAATATTACGACAACGTGACAAATAAAAAATGCAATCTGATTATTATGTGAGGTATCGGACGAGAATCGTATCGGATACGGGTGCGGCAAGTATCCGATACGGATGCGGTAAGATTTTTGAAGTATCTGAGTAACATAGGTGCATATTGAATTCTTTTTCGGTATGACTTCCAAAAAAATAGAATTATATCTATGACCCTGTTTTCAAATATTTGACAGTCATGGTCTTACTTTTTTGCGTTCAGCGTTCAGACGTGCTTTCTAGACGCACTCGTTCAGGAACAGAGATCACTCGAGTTTACGAAGCAAAAAATATATCAAGTACTTTTTGAAATATGCATTCACGTCTAAACGCAGAGTCTGAACGTGCGTCCAGACGTAGCGTTCACAGCGTTGCCTGAACGTCGCGTTCAGACACGGCGTTCAGACGTGAACGTAGATTTGAAATTTTGCACCATACTTAATCATTTTAATCTGAACGCTGAACGCAGAAAAATAGAGTCATGGATGTCAAATTTTTGAAATGAAAGTTATGAATATCATTTTTTTATTTTTTCAAGGATCAAACGCAAAAAAAATCCGTGCATATTGTGATAAGTCTTCGTCTTTCTATTAAAGACTGATATCTAAATTTCAAAAAGGGCATCCAACAGAAGATGTCGAGTCTAATGAGAGCTTTTTATAACAAAAAAAACAGCAATACATATCATGTAACAAAATTACATCACGATTGCACAATGGTATGATAATAAAGTTTAACAATGAACTAGATAATGGTACGTGACAAAGCATCATTCATGTGGTACTACTACGTCTTTCTATCTTTAATTTTAATATTCAAACAATTTATTCAAATCATTGAACTTATCTCCATATTAAAATCTTTTGGAGACCAAATATATTTTTTTAGAAACTTTTTACTATATTTTGAAGGGGTGAAAAGTTGGTTAATCTGACGATTTCTGTACCATTCAATATGAGTGATTTTAATATGAAAATCAAGTTCAACGATTTGAATCGGTCATTTGAATTTCAAAATTGAATATTGTGAAATATTTGCGAATCCCTGTAATTTAATTTAACACAAAAAAGTTTCAAAATTTATTTCTTCTAAATCCCTGTAATTTTTCAGTGGCTTCCTCTATTAAAAATATTCATATTTTGATTCGACAAACTATTAATTATACTAGGCAGAGGATCGCGCTACGCGCAATGCATCAAGCGTTGCTGATTTAGAAAATGCGCATATAACAAATACCAATAGCAGATAACAAAAAATAAATATTAAGAAAAATATATACATGCAAATTAAAAAAGAAAATATTTTTTACAGAAAATGAAAGTAGGAAGAGTATATAAGTTTTGTATCGCAGAAATGATAAATAAAGCAGAATGCAATGAGGGCCTATATGGCATGCAACAATAAATTAATGAGGGCCAAAGGAATAAGATTTGCATGCTAATAAGTTATTCAAAATAGTTAAAATTTGTCTAACGGCATGCGATGAACAGTTAAAACAGTGGAAACGACATGAAAGAAATATTTATAAAATAGTGGTTTACTGTAGCGTAAAAATTCTCGGGAAAAATGGAAAAAATAAAATGTTACAGTAAAATTGGGGAAAAATAAATCGAAATGCGTCATGCGTCATGCGTCATGCGTCTTGCGTCATGCGTCTTGCGTCATGCGTCATGCGTCTTGCGTCATTGCTCTCACGTCATGTGACTTGCAGTGCCATGTGACTTGCAGTGTCATGCGTCATGCATCATGCGTAATGTACCGTCATGTGTCGTGCACCGTCAGCGTCACGCGTCATGCGTCATGCGTCATGCGTCATGCGTCATGCGTCATTCGTCTTGCGTCATTCGTCTTGCGTCATACCCCATGCGTCTAACGTCATGCGTCTAATGTCATGTGCCATGCATCATGCGTCTAACGTCATGCGTCTAATGTCATGTGCCATGCATCATGCGTCTTGCGTCTAACGTCATGCGTCATGTGTCATAAGTCATTCCTATAATGTCATCTGTCACGCGTCTAACGACATGCGATGAACAGTTAAAACAGTGGAAACGACATGAAAGAAATATTTTTAGAACAGTGGTTTACTGTAGCGTAAACATTCTCGGGGAAAATGGAAAAAAATGAAATGCTACTGTAAAATTGGGAAAAAATAAATCGAAATGCGTCATGCGTCATGCGCCATGCATCATGCGTCATGCGCCATGCGTCATGCGTCATGCGTCATGCGCCATGCGTCATGCGTCATGCGTCATGCGCCATGCGTCATGCGCCATGCGTCATGCGTCATGCGTCATGCGTCATGCGCCATGCGTCATGCGTCATGCGTCATGCGCCATGCGTCATGCGTCATGCGTCATGCGTCATGCGCCATGCGTCATGCGTCATGCGCCATGCGCCATGCGTCATGCGCCATGCGTCATGCGTCATGCGCCATGCGCCATGCGTCATGCGCCATGCGTCATGCGTCATGCGCCATGCGTCATGCGCCATGCGTCATGCGTCATGCGCCATGCGTCATGCGCCATGCGTCATGCGTCATGCGCCATGCGTCATGCGTCATGCGCCATGCGTCATGCGTCATGCGCCATGCGCCATGCGTCATGCGTCATGCGTCATTGCTCTGACGTCATGCGACTTGTAGTGCCATGTGACTTGCAGCGTCATGCGTCATGCATCATGCGTAATGTACCGTCATGCGTCGTGCACCGTCAGGCGTCACGCGTCATAAGTCATGCATTATTCGTCATGCGTCATTCGTCTTGCGTCATACGCCATGCGTCATGTGTCTTGCGTCATGCGTCTTGCGTCATTGCTCTCACGTCATGTGACTTGCAGTGCCATGTGACTTGCAGCGTCATGCGTCATGCATCATGCGTAATGTACCGTCATGTATCGTGCACCGTCAGGCGTCACACGTCATGCGTCATGCATTATTCGTCATGCGTCATGCGTCATTCGTCTTGCGTCATACGCCATGCGTCATGCGTCATGCGTCATGCGCCTAATGTTATGTGTTATGCATCATGCGTCTTGCGTCTAATGTCATGCGTCATGCGTCATTCCTCTAACGTTATGCGTCATGCGTCTAACGGCATGCGATGAACAGTTAAAACAGTGGGAACGACATGAAAGAAATATTTTTAAAACAGTGGTTTAATGTAGCGTACAAATTCTCGGGACAAATGGGAAAAATAAAATGTTACAGTAAAATTTGGAAAAATAAATCGAAATGCGTCATGCGTCTTGTGTCTTGCGTCATGCGTCATGCGTCATGCGTCATTTCTCTAACGTCATGCGACTTGCAGTGCCATGTGACTTGCAGTGTCATGCGTCATGCATCATGCGTAATGTATCGTCATGCGTCGTGTACCGTCAGGTGTCACGCGTCACGCGTCATGCATTATTCGTCATGCGTCATTCGTCTTGCGTCATACGCCATGTGTCATGCGTCATGCGTCTAATGTCATGTGTTATGCATCATTTGTCTTGCGTCTAATGTCATGCGTCATGCGTCATTCCTCTAACGTTATGTGTCATGCGTCATGCGTCTAACGGCATGCGATGAACAGTTAAAACAGTGGAAACGACATGAAATAAATATTCTTAAAACAGTGGTTTACTGTAGCGTAAAAATTCTCGGGACAAATGGGAAAAATAAAATGCTATAGTAAAATTGGGAAAAAATAAATCGAAATGCGTCATGCATAATGCATAATGCGTCATGCGTCATGCGTCATTACTCTAACGTCATGCGACTTGCAGTGCCATGTGACTTGCAGCATCATGCGTAATGTACCGTCATGCGTCGTGCATCGTCAGGCATCACGCGTCATGCGTCATGCGTTTAACGTCATGCGTCATGCGTTTAACGTCATGCGTCTAATGTCATGCGTCATGCGTCATGCATCATGCGTCATTCCTCTAACGTCATGTGTCATGCGTCATGTGTCTAACGGCATGCGATGAACAGTTAAAACAGTGGAAACGACATGAAAGAAATATTTGTTAAAATAGTGGTTTACTGTAGCGTAAAAATTCTCGGGAAAAATGGAAAAAAATAAAATGCTACAGTAAAATCGGGGAAACATAAATCGAAATGTGTCATGCGTCATTGCTCTAATGTCATGTGACTTGCAGTGCCATGTGACTTGCAGCGTCATGCATCATGCGTAATGCACCATCATGCGTCGTGCACCGTCAAGCGTCACGCGTCATGAATCATGCATTATTCATCATGCGTCATTCGTCTTGCGTCATTCTTCTTGCGTCATGCGCCATGCGTCATGCGTCATGCGTCTAACGTTATGGTCCTAATGTCATGTGTCATGCATCATGCGTCTTGCGTCTAACGTCATGCGTCATGCATCATTCCTCTAACGTCATGTGTCATGTGTCATGCGTCTAACAACATGAAATGAACAGTGGAAACGACATGAAAGAAATATTTTTAAAACTGTGGTTTTCTGTAGCGTAAAAATTCTCGAGGAAAATGGAAAAAATGAAATGCTACAGTAAAATTGGGAAAAATATATTGAAATGCGCCATGCGTCATGCGTCTTGCGTCATGTATCTTGCGTCATGCGTCATTACTTTAACGTCATGCGACTTGCAGTGCCATGTGACTTGCAGCGTCATGCGTAATGTACCGTCATGCGTCGTGCTCCGTCAGGCGTCAGGCGTCATTCGTCTTGCGTTATACGCCATGCGTCATGCGTCTAACGTCATGCATCATGCGTCATTCCTCTAACGTCATGTGTCATGCGTCTAACGGCATGCGATGAACAGTTAAAATACTGGTAACGACATGAAAGAAATATTTTTAAAACAGTGGTTTACTGTAGCGTAAAATGCTACAGTAAAATTGGGAAAAAATAAATCGAAATTTTTTTTAAAAAAAAGCTGCTGAAGAAAAAATTTCGGGGAAAATAAAAAAATAAAAGCTACAGTAATTGGAAAGAATAAATCGAAAAAAAACAGGAAAAAATGCTACATATTTCACTGTAGCATGCGGGTAAAATAAAGAACACAAAAAAATAAAAATGGTACAGTTTGCACTTTAGCATGCCAGAGAAATGTTAAAAGACAAAAATGCTACAGTTTTTTTTTTTTGCTGTAGCACGCGGGGAATTAACAGAAAAATAAAATGCTACAGTTTTCACTGTAGCACGGTACAGTGGAAACACTATTTATAGCAACTGTAGATAGATAAGGATGTTGAACTTTTATATATGGAAGATAGTATTAGAATATTATTATTAATTTGAGTGGGATCTGAAACCCCAATTTTAGTATGCGGCTCCAACACTGCATATTAATATGCTTCTGGAAACACCATTAGGTCAACTTTTTTTTTTGGTAATTATGAAAATGGCAGTGATAAAAGTAACTAAGGAGTACGAGTTTTTCAATCGAATGGTCAGAACGGTAAATTTAATACCATGTGTCCCTTTTTTTCTACATGCGACTTTTTTTTTTGAAAATATATGCACGGAAGAATTTCTACCATGTGGGAGAAACAAACATGTATTTTCTCAAAATGTACTAAAATATGATCTCGTATAGAAAATAGACATGACTAAGATGATCAGTTAATTTTGTTATCTCTAAATGACTATTGAAATTAAATAAAAATGAAGCAATATTTTTTGGCATATACAATATGATATATATATATATATATATATATATATATGAGGAGGGATCTGTAGCTGCCATTCATTTCGTAGCCGCTCGCAACCGCCATCATACTAAGTGTAAATCGTCGATCCGGACCCTTGAAAACATTATTCATACTAATGTAGACTTGGAGATCAAATTTTATATTTTTTGAATTTTTTTTACTATTTTATCGGAAGGGTTGAAAATTGGATGTTTGTAAATCGTTAAATAAATAAATTTTCAATCCATCCAATAAAATAGTAAAAAAATTCAAAATAATGTAAAATTTGATTTTCAAGTCTATATTAATATGGAGAATGTTTTCAACGGTCCGGATCGGTCATTTATATTTGCTACCATAGAGCGGTTGCGAGCGGTTGGAAGTTTGACGGTTACAGATCCCTCCTCTATATATATATATAGAGAGAGAGAGAGAGAAAGGCTAGGATGCTCCATGGAGCACCAAATCGCTCATGCTCCACATCCGTTATATCCAATTTGAAAATTTCAATGACCGATCCGAACCATTGAACATGATCTACATATTGAAATCTACTTGGAGATTGAATTTTACATTTTTTTGAAATTTTTTGCTATTTTTTTAAAGAGATAGAAAAGTTGCTAATCAAACAGTTTCTGAACCAACAAAAGTTGCAATTTTTCTACCTCTCTAAAAAATAGCAAAAAATTCAAAAAAAATGTAAAATTCAATCTCCAACTAGATTTCAATATGTAGATCATGTTCAACGGTTCAGATCGACCGTTGAAATTTTTAAATTGAAGATACAGTGTGGAGCATTAGAAGTTTGGTGTTGCATGGAACACCCTAGCCTATATATATATATATATATATATATATGAAATATTTATTAAGAATTTAAAAACTAATTAATAAAAACATTTTTATGAATATTGTTAGGACACCAAAATTATAGGCATCGGATCCACTAAATAATTAGTGGAACAAAAATGAGGTAAATTTTAATACTGTCAACAAACATAATTATATAATAATCAGCGTGAACCAGGAAATGATATAGGCCTTGTATATTTTTTTCAACAATATAAGCGCTTTCGTGAAGAAAGATATTACAACCTGTAGATGAACTAAGACTCTAAGAGCATTTTTAGATTAATCAAATTGTCAAATTGTTGTTTCCTTATAATATATGGTTGACTCGGTTGAGTTGATCTCCTTTGGAAATATACATTTTATTGGATGAAAAGTATTACTCTCTTTTTGACATTAATATAAGCTAGCCACAAGATCTCTATGCATGATGCATCCTAGTCAGCACTACAATTATGAGGTGAAGTACAAAATATACGGATGCTCTGTTCCACGTGGCACGAGATAAGTGAAGCACATCACCTCTCTCCTATCTATCATAGATAAACCCAATTCACGATCTAGCATTAAACCACCTATCCTTTACAATTCATTTGTAATCTCTCGCCATTGGAGGGAACAAAATACTACTAGAGAGATGGCTTCTATCTCTGCTTCCTCTTCTGCTGTTGCAACTCTAGCCCGGTTAGATTGCATTTTTTCCTATATTTTATAAAGTTATTCCAGAAAAAAGGGATAATTGCATAATTATATTTACATATCCCCCCCCCCCCCCCCCCCCCAAGTCCAAAGTTTGTGCACTAAATAAAAAAGGCGCGGTTATGTGCAAGAAAGCTTTTGAAATTCAATCAAGAATAACCATTTTTGCATGATTAAATGTACATCATGTGCATTTTATTACAAGCAAAAAAAAAAACAGCTAAACAGCTTGCTATTACTTTAAGTTCAGTATCAATTGAAAAGAGGTTAAAAAACATGCACACAAATATGCAGTTACCTCTTTCCTTTCATATCTGCTAACAATTAGGTTGTTTGAGGGATATGAAAAGTAAATTTTCTATCTACTCGTCAATTACTAGAAAGCTGTATAACTGGTACTTCTGTTGGTAGTGTGTGTCAAAGAAAAAAAAAGTTTGAATGTAAAAAAGTAATGTTCATTTAAATTCCTACAAGAGCAGGAATGGACTTACAAAGGGATCCTTCCTTGGAGGAAGAAGCCTGAGACAAAACGCAAAATTTGCTGCACCAGGTGCACGAAGATTCTTCAAGGTGTGTGCCGAGACGACAGAAAGGCCTCTCTGGTTCCCTGGCAGCACCCCTCCTGCATGGCTTGATGGAAGGTTAATATTTTTTTTCACCACTCTTTTTCATTCAATTTTCTGCAATTGCATTTCACTAAAACATAAGACCTACTTATGACAAACTCCTTTCTTACACAATGAAAATGCACCAATCAGGTTAATATCAGATTCAGAACAAAACTGGTTTGTGATAGTTCATGGAGTTCTTCTTTTCATCTTTTCAGGGTTGCTTCCATTATGCATGGTGAAATAAATGTAAAATTGAAGGAACAGTAGATTATGAATCTTTAATTACCTTAAAGAAAGTATAACATTCCTTTGTTTAATTATTTATCACAGCCTTCCAGGAGACTTCAGATTTGATCCACTGGGCCTTGGTACGTCTAGGATGATTTTTCAACTTTTAATTTTGTTATCACATTACCTATTATTGCTCAAACCTGTTTACTTTAAAAAAATAACCATTGGGTTTACCCTTAGTATTCAAAAAGTAGGACCAATCACACAATTGAAGTTGTGATTGCTACAACATCAAAGAAAAAAAAAGGTTAACTAAGTCTATGAAGTGACACCATTAGCTCTTTAAGATTAGCACATGATTAGCACCTAGTGGAAAGAATGGGCTTACCAGCAACCCAACTTACATGCAGGATCTGACCCAGAGAGCTTAAGGTGGAATGTACAGGCAGAACTGGTACACTGCAGGTGGGCCATGCTTGGTGCTGCTGGTATTTTCATTCCTGAATTTCTGACCAAGATAGGAATACTAAACACCCCTTCATGGTACACCACAGGTGAACTCGAGTATTTCACTGACACCACCACTCTATTCATAATTGAACTTATCCTAATCGGATGGGCTGAGGGGCGCCGCTGGGCTGACATCCTCAAACCCGGGTGTGTCAACACCGACCCCATATTCCCCAACAACAAATTGACAGGTACAGATGTGGGCTACCCAGGTGGGTTGTGGTTCGACCCATTGGGTTGGGGAAGTGGTGATCCCGAGAAGATCAAGGAGTTGAGAACCAAAGAGATAAAGAATGGGAGGTTGGCTATGTTGGCTGTTATGGGTGCATGGTTCCAGGCTATTTATACCGGTACCGGACCTATTGACAACCTCTTTGCTCACCTTGCTGACCCCAGGCATGCAACCATCTTTGCTGTAAGTGCATTGCATTTATTTTATGTACTTCTCAGCTAATTGATATTAAATTATGTGTGGATTCTGATTGTATGAATCCTGATATGCAGGCATTCAGCCCAAAATGAGCATTGCAACAACCATTACCTTCAATGAAGAGGCAAGAGGAAGCATGTGGTTGTTTGTGATTTTATTTTGCAGAATAGCACTTTTGTCTTGTGGTTATGGGGCAAGAGGATGCAAGTAATTGTATGTCACTATTTTGCAGGAGAGCAGTTTGATCTTTTATCTTATGTAATGTGTAGCAGTACCAGTGTACAAAATTTTAACCACAATTTCAGTAAATTTTCTGTCAATTTGCAAAATAGCAATTACTGATCTACCAATCAGGTTCTCCTGTAGTCTCAGATTTCAAATCTAAAAGAATTTCAGATTGACCAAAGCAAACTATTTTCTCATAAACTACCGCATAAATTCAAGAACTGACATCAGAAAGACAAACCTGAGCATTAGAGACAACTCAGTTTCCCCATTTTCCCAATCTATGCTCCTTGGGGCAAGAACTGATATCAGAAAGATAATCAGAGCACCAGACCATGAAGCAAATTGTTTACCTTGTTTTCTAAACAAAAGAACTGATACCAGAAAGATATATTAGCAAAGAGCAAGTTGCAAAAGTTCAAACTACAATTACAGTATATTTTCTTTGAATTTGCAAAACAGCACTTTATCTGATTTACCTGTCGCTATTGCATTGTCTTGCAGTCTCACATTTCCTATCTTAAACAATTTCAGAATTGACTTAAGGTTTCTTTTCTCATAAACCGACAAATTCAACAACTAATTTCAGAACAGATAAATATGAGCATCAGAGCATGAAGCAAACAATATCCTTTTTTCCCCAAATTCATGAAGTGATATCAGAATGATAGATTTGATCGTAGAATAAGCAAATTCACTCCCCTTTTCCCCACAGTACGAAATTCACACAAATCTGGTTGCACATCCTACTAAACCAACAAACAAAGTGCCATCCAACTGGTTTTGTAAAGCCATCAGAAACATGATCAGGAAATATCAACAGCATGAAAATAACTAATTAATCATTTAACCCAAAGCAGCAAATGAGGTACATTTATACGATTGCAACTCACAATTAAAATACCCCAAAACTACTCCTTCCGCCTCACAGGCATTTCATCAAACACCTTCCAGACATTATAGAGTTCCCAAACATAACATTACACCATAGAAACTAAACAATATAATTCATTACAAATTATTTCCTGAAAGAAGAAAAAAAAATCTCAGAAATCCTCATCAATCTTGAAAACATGGTTGCCACCATTCCCATTCAGGCTAGACATGACAGATGCCTTCTGGTACTCACCAACTCTCTTCTCAAAGAAGTTGGTCTTACCTTGCAATGAAATCAATTCCATCCAATCAAATGGGTTATTGACTCCATAAATCTTGTCACAACCCAGAGCCATTACCAGTCGATCAGCCACAAATTCAATGTATTGGCTCATTAAATCAGCATTCATCCCCACTAGAGCCACTGGTAATGCATCACACACAAAATCCTTCTCAATTTCAACTGCATCCATCACTATGCTTCTCACTCTCTCCTCACTCAGTTTCCCATTCAACAAACCATACAACAAACACGCAAAATCACAGTGTAATCCCTCATCTCGAGAAATGAGTTCGTTGGAGAAGGTCAAACCTGGCATTAGACCACGTTTCTTGAGCCAGAAAATCGAACAAAACGAACCAGAGAAGAAGATACCCTCAACGCACGCAAACGCCACCAGACGCTCAGCAAAGCAGTCAGGCGATTCAATCCAGCGCAGGGCCCACTCTGCCTTGCGGGCCACACATGGCAGCGTCTCAATGGCAGAGAAAAGGCGCGACTTTGCGACATCATCTTTGATGTAGGTCTCCAAAAGGAGGGAATAGGTCTCGGAGTGGATATTCTCTATGGCGATTTGAAAACCATAGAAGGCGCGAGCCTCGGGGAGTTGCACATCCGACATGAAGCGAGATGCGAGGTTCTCTAGCACTATGCCATCAGATGAGGCGAAGAAGGCGAGCACGTGGGAGATGAAATGGCGCTCGTCTGGGGTTAGGGTTACATCCCAGTGGCGCAAATCTTGGGAAAGGTCGATCTCCTCGGATGTCCAAAAAGAAGCCACCGCCTTCTTGTAAAACTCCCAAATGGAAGGGTACTTGACCGGAAACATGCAAAAGCGCTCCGGATTCGGTGCGAGGAGAGGTTCGTCGAGGTACGAAGCTGGAATCAAGGATGGTACAGCAGGCATTTTCTTGATTTTCTTGTTTTCTTGAAGATTAATGGACAATGGGTTCTTTTTCTTTCGATGAAATTTAGAAGGGAATGGATTGAAAAGGTCAAAGGTACTTTGGAAAGATCGAATGATTAGGTGTACAGCAGGAAGTGATGGGTGGAGGCGTATTTATAGTGAAAGGGTTCGAAAATTTTTGGGGGGGAGATTTTGAATGTGAAGCTTAGACTGGAAGATGGAGGGAATTATAACTTTGAAATTTTCGGGGGAATTAAATTGTTAATTTAGAACTAGAATTCAAGATTTTGGCGCGGTTCTAGGGTTTTTGGGAAACGAATTGGGTTTGGAGGAGGGAGAACTGCATAGCAGGCGCGCAGGCCCCAATTTTGGGTCAGGGATAAGGTTGCAGATCTCCTCAGCACGTTATCATGTATTCTAATATGCAACCAAGCACTTTCCCATTATTATTGACCCGCTACATCAGATACTACTCGTCTTACACGAATATAATGGATTTCACGAAAATGAGAGTGGGAACTCTCCGATTTTTTAATATTAGAAATATAATAATTAAATTATAAATAAAAAGAAACACATGAGAGAAGCACGAAAAATAGAAAAGCATGAAATTGAAAACTACGTGATTTTCTAACGCACGAAGTCCTCCAAAATGATTTTGCCTCTTTTTGAGGCTCAATTTTTGTTGGAAGCTTGTGGGAAGGTTTTCAGCACCTTGCTGGTTTGTCTCTGCATCATATATATAGACTGGGCACTTCTTGGAATCTTGGAACCTTAGATTTGTGCTGGAGCATTACAGAAATCCGCCCAACTCGTTATAACGCCTTAGAACTCGTTATAACGAGTATGGGACCCGTTGGGACGAGTTGGCCAAGCGTTACATTAACGCATGCCTCTGTGATGCTCTATTTTGCTCCAAAAATGGCTCTAGCGTTACAGCACCTTTTGTAACTCGTTATGACGCAATCTGACCCGTTATAACGAGTTGGTTCAGTGTTTTTCAAAGCGTTGGAAAGATCTTGACAAGCTCTACATTCATTCTCAAAGCATCACCTGCAAATTCTTAATAGAGAAATAGTTAAATTCAAGTTTGTTTGCAAATCAACAAACCAAAGGAAATATTGAAGTCAACAAAGATAATTAACCTTCATACAAATCATTACATGAAACATCAAACTACACCTATTAAAGATTTTATTGGAGCATAGAAAATTTAAAATTTTGATTTTATCCTAATTTATATTTATTTTCCTGACTACTCTCTCCTTTATCTTCTTCTTTTTTGAATGCTTGTGGGTTCCAAGAAGTTGAAATTGTGAGATTAACTTTGTCTTTGTCATCAAGCATTATGATCAAGGACACGTGATATATTTGTTGAGAGAGGTATTGAATGCATTTCATAGTGATTGGCAAGGAATTTGGATTAGGTTTTGGATTGGTTCTTCTTAGTTGAGGAGCACGTTCACACTCCGAGTTGGAATCATTTTTAGACTTCTCTCCTTGTTCAAGTTGTACTATTGCTTGATTAGCCTTTGATATCTTCTTTGTCACCAATTTTGTAGTATTTGATGAATTTGGTGAAGTCATTAGGAGAATTAGGGCAAGAATTGCTGAGAGAACCATTTTGATTGAGAAGAAGAAGCTTAAGTGGTTTAGGCTCTTTTGAGTGAAGACTCTCAGAAGACTACTAAGAAGAAGAAGAAGAAGAAGAAGAGATTTTGTTTTGAGGTTTGAGATTATGAAGAATGTAGAGGAGAAAGGGTTTAAATAGCTTTTAGATGACTTCTTTACAATATAAATTAATATCCAACATATAAATTAATATCCAATATTAATTTATATGAATCTCTCATATGTCAGAAGTCATTTAAAATATGTCACACATACTTTAAATATTACTAGGATTGTTTTACAATATTTTCTTTTAATCTTTCATATGGTGTGATCCTATGGGATCCCATCATTATGGCAATGAAACTAAACATTTTAATTTCATAAATCAATGATACAACTGGTCATGGTATATTGATTACCCAAATGATGTAGATGAAAAAGCATAATGCAAAATCATGATCCTGTAATATTAAAATATTATTGTGTCAATTCCTTGTCTCATGATATCAAAATAATTGCAAGGTAGGAATGTGTCATCCTTGCTAATTATTCTTTCTTGATTTTCTAAAGTTTAATTATGATATGATTAACATATAATCATATTGCATGCCCATAATACAAACTTTATCAAGGGGTCCAGAGATATCATCATCTATATCATGTATAGAGGACAATGGTATCTTGATGCGTATAGTTCCTCCGCACAAGTTATACACATTGCAGTAACTGTCTATATAACTCATAGTTGAAGTGAGCGTTGGACAATACCAACGATGTATATTTCTTATGTAGGAAATATAAACATCTCAACCCTAGAATTCAAGACACAAATGAAATATCAATGACACGTAACACAATCCACGTGATATTTCATTTTTGGGTTTATCTAGTGCTATACATCCCGATGTATACACCTGTGTGATTAGCATTGACAACTCTTTGTCATATAATATGTAGAATGTGATCATCATCTAATCTGACACACTGATCTTATATTGATCAATTAGTGTTCCTTGCTAATTACCAAGATTAAAGACTTTTAAGAGTAATTATATTTATTTCATTGGTGGAATTCTACAATCCAGGTCATCAACCCAGATAATCCACAAAATATAATAACTCAAGGAACAAAATGATTAATCATTCACTAATAAACTAAATAATCAAACATATGATTTGGGTCTAGGACACCAACACTAACAAAAACAATCTATGAAATGCGGGTAGTTTTGAGTCGAAATGGTCTTTGTGTGGGTGTTTGGCACCTAACCATCTTTTGTATTCGGTAGGGGTGTAAATGGGTCGGGTTGGTCGGGTTTCGTATAGATTTTCAACTTGTTAGATGTCATTCGAGTTGTAGTTTTTTCAACCCGTAACCAACCAACCAAAAATAAAAAAACATCAAATTCATATTTTGTTTAGGCGATCGGATTTTGCGGGTTTCGCGGGTTTCACAAACTTCAATATTTCACATATTTTTTTAATGACACAAAAGTAAAAGTAACAATTGAAAATAATTTAAATTCACATTGACGTCAATTCGTACTAAAATTAAAAATAATAAGTTTGACAAAAAAATATTCATGTAAGTTTGTGATGAAAATTGAAATAAAAACTTTATTACTAGCAGTATAATTGTCTAATTAAATATAAAAGGTCGGGTCGGGTTTCACCCATGTTTTATTCTACAGTCTGTACCCACATATTAGATGTCGGGTTCAACAAAATAAAACCGTAACCGACCATAAAAAATCGAAATCTGCATTTTTTGGGTTGGTTTGGTCGGGTTGTTCGGATTAATCGGGTTAGTCGGGTTGAACTTACACCCCTAGTATTCAGTAAAGGATTACTCATGTTGTAGCCACTTATGGTATACATCTACATCCTCATCATTTTCAACAATCCCTAATACTTTGACTATTGTTTGGGCATTAATTGAGATTTCTTGACCAGAAATAAGTAGTTACCCCCAAATAGATATTTGGTTGGTCTCATGTTTGCATACAAAACGCTTATCGAACTTAAGACAAATCTTTGGTTCAATTCAATTAGAGGTCTTCATGCCCAAAATTCAATTGTTTGAACCAATTGGTTGTATTCCCATTCACTCATTTGGTTATCCTCATTTATCACGAAATTAAAGGTATCGAAAATGGGTCTAGTCTTGAAAGAGCTATGGAATGTGGATAATTCAATGGCCGATCCGTAGAAAATCCAGTTTTGAGATGAATTGGCCCAAGGGTTAAAATTCTTTGTTGTTCTGGTTGGGAGGAAGAAGGGTTTTGTGTCAGTTAGAAGGATGAAGTGTTCGGCTCCAGATTAGATGGTGGAGGTCTAGGGTTGCACCCGAGTTGAATCTTGTACCGATACCAGGTTGGTGTGTAAGAAAGAGAATGTTCTGCCTTTGTGCCATGGCATTTTGGTTTCTTTTTTTTCAATTGTTTTTTCCACCTCTTTTCTCTTCTTATTGTAAACAAATGGTAGTTTTGGAGGTGTAATGAGAGAGGTTAGGACCAAAAGATAACTTACTAGAAACATGATGAATTCTTGAGTAAATTGCTTGATCACCAAAGAATTTGATTGAGCTCTTGAGAATTTGGAGAGTTTTGGAGGCCAGAGTTTCCGCAAAGAAGGAGCTCAAATGTCTAATTTCGATTGTTGCAAGAATTGAGTAACTTGCAGAGGAAGGAAGACTTTAAATAGCATATTTTACTCTCCCGTTACAGCAGCTCATTGCAATAGGTTACCTGTTCATTATAACGAGTTCTCATTCATTATAACGGGTCTCTCTCCTCTATGTTGTAAAGCTACAAACATTTAAACCTCCAACAAGTAGTCTTTGGTGTTCTAACCTGTTATAATGAGTTTTCATCCGTTATAATGCGTTCCTTGTTGTAACCGGGAGGCTTAATTTTAAGCAATTCTAAAAATATCGAGGTCTAATTGGCAATTGCAATCAAGTTATAATAATTCTAGCACAAGCAAATTCTAAACAAAATTAATAATGAAATTAAAGAGAAGAGTTTAGAAAATGCAAACAAAGCAATCCAAGAGACACAAGGATTTTAACGGAGTTCGGATATTGACGATCCTAGTCTCCGGGACTCCCGACCCCCCGACACGGTAACAAAGTCGAGCCGATTCACTAGACAACACAAGTGAATTTACAACTTCGAAATTGGAGCTCTCTTACACACACTGGTGGAGCACCAACCCTAACACGGGGTGTCGAACTCGGTCTCGCTTACACACACCGGTGGAGAACCGAGCCAACGAAAAATAAAGTAACAAAAATACAATCGAATAGATGATAAGATAATAAACACTCAACACAATCTCTCTAAGAATTTAGAATAATTTAGAACAATGAGATTGAGTCTTTGAGCTAAGGTTTGGCTATGTGTTTTAAACTCAACAATGGTGGAACTAAGGGTTTTGCAATGCAGGATTGTTAGAGAAGAAGGGGGTGAATGGTCTCTTTTATAGATAGCTTGAAACACTTGCATTCTTGACTGAAATTCATTTAAAACGTTATATAACTGTCCAAAACGTTACATAACATTTTGCCCTAGAATTGGACCGTTGGAGCTGTCAGAGTTCGACCGTTATATTGTCCAGATATTTCCGAAATGTTATATAACGTTACATAACGTTCTGGCAACTTTAAGGCACATGTTCTGCAATTTCAAATGTTACAGAACAAAGAAAAAAATTCCGAAACGTTATATAACTTGCTAAAACGTTATATAACGTTTCGGCTGTTTATTTCAATCTTCAGTCTTGAAATAGTCATAACTTTTGATCCGTAGCTCCAATTTCGGCCATTTTTGAAGCGTTGGAAAGGTCTTGATGAACTCTACACTTGTTCTCAAATTATCACTCGAATTTTCCAAACTTTTCTTCTTTGATTTTTGCGTTTAAGTCCCTACAATTAAACTTAATACACAAGAAATGGTTAAATTCAATTTTGTTTTGCAAATCAACAAACTTAGGAAAGTTTGAGCCAACATTTCTAACCCATTGTAACGGATCCCATAACACAAGTACAAATTTTCGCATTTAATTGCGATTTAATTTGTTGCTATGCTCCAAATTTGATCTTTGATATTTGTAGGGCTCAGTTCAAATGTCATATGATGTTTAAACTCATGCAAATGCTCAGAATGAGTTATGATTTGGATAAAAAGATCAACCGAGATTCACAAAACATATGATTCACTCAAATGAACAATAAATCATACATTTTGCTACATGACTCCTCCTTAACATAATACTAAAAAAGGAAATCAAATTGGGAGAGTTTAGTGACTCTCTAGACAAATGATTTAGTTTCACATGGGCTAAGCACATCAAATGGAACTATATCTTACCATTCTTAATACGACAAAATCGATCTTGATGCCCAAAATTCAATCAAGATGAACAAAAGATAATCTTGTAGTTACTATTGCTATGATTATAGTCATTTTTGTTAATTGGTCTCCAATAACTTATCCGTAATCTATACTTATCATGAAAATTTCTTTTGTGTCTAGGATGATATTTTGATTGGTAGACATTATCATAGCTCTTTTTTTTTAAATTGCTATTAAAATTATTTTGACCATTTAGCACAATTCTAGGATTATGTCTTGGTTGAAAAGCACCATTAAACATTTTTCTATGAAAATTGTTACAAGTTTCTTGTGATCATGTAGCTCATGGAATCTACCATATTTATCATTAACATAAAGGTTTGGTGGTTGAACTCTATGTTGGTTGGTAATCTTATAATCATTTCTAACACAAGGTTTGTTTACCACCTTTCCAGAAATAGGTTTAGTGAACATGATTTTCGTAGTATATCTTTTGTTATACATATAAGCATGATTCTTAGCTTGTGTTTGTTTGTCATTTGACCTAGGTTACTTTTTAATTTTAGAAGATTGTTCATTTACAAATTCAAGATTGGTTCTATCATGTGGACCTCGACCAATATATATCTTGTCGTAGTCAATTTAAGTGTCATGGTTTGATGACTTAACAAACTTAACAAATTCATAAGCCCAAAGACGTGCTTCTTCTAATTTATTTTCTTTATCTAAATTGATTTTGGGCTCAAAGTCTTTAGCCATAGTTTCTAGCAATCCAATCTTAAACTTAAGATTATTGATCATAGCATCTTTAATGTCCATAGATTTTTTGGACTCATCAAGTAACTTTTTAAGTTTAGTCACATTAAAATATTCTTGATCTTTATCTAAATCATAAGACTCATCATCACTAGATTCATCATAATATTTAGAGAGACCAACTTCTATCGTTATAGCTCAGCTAGGGGCCTCCATTTTTTTATCACTCGTAGTTTTTGTCTTTGGTTGAGCTATCTTCTCTTTTGAATAAGCATCCACTCTTGAATGACTCAAAAGCTTCTTATTTTGCTTTGCAACATTCATCTTTGAAAGTGTCAATGACTTCTTCATCTTTTTCGAATTTGAAAAACTCAAATGCTTCTAAATCATTTTAGAAGTGTCTATTTCGATTTCACCGAGTTTGAATATATTCATTAAAATAGAATTCGTTAATTGTGTCACTATCAGATACTACTAATATCGTTCTTGATTCGTCTTCTCTTCTAGTAACTTTTACTCCCTCCTTGCTGAGTAAAATAATAGTGACATTGGTGATTCCGATGTATTTGTTTTTTTTTCACAAGAAAATGTACATATAAAAATATTAAGAGACATTATTTAATGTGGTTAGAGTTGGATAATATTTATAGATACACATAACATTGAGAAAAGCTAACCAGCTCATACTACATGATTCTAAACAAAATAAAATATTAATGACACAAACATAATTCATATTATATCATATTTCGAAGTTGATCTAATGTCATGTTCTTCAACATGCATCATTTGATTAAATTAATAATACTTTGTCATACAGCTTGCCACATACGACTATCACATGCTTAAATCTAGACCACTATCACTAACAAATATCAGACGAGATATTTCGTTTGCATCAATCCGATACACATGTCTTCGTTTTAAAGTCGAGCGTGATTCACTCTTCTAAGTTCATTGAATTAAGAAATCTTTTTCGATAGAGAAACAGAAAGAGACATGTACTTGGTGAATCTAAACAATCTTCTCATGACAATCGAAATCCATGGTTGAGAAACAGTATAATACAAGCTAACAGTCAACCTGTACGTGTGGCGTGTGTATGTTATTACAAATTAAATTCTGAAAAAAAAACATTTATACATTAGAAATTGTATCATCATCAATTTCATTGTCAAAAACCTGCTAACGTGGATGGGCTCCAAACCCGTGGCAGGCCTCAATTTCAAAGTCCAACAGTATATGTCCGACAAATCACACCTAAAGTTTCAGTACAACGGGCTGTATCTAGGATTCAACAGAAACCTCGCTGTACTCAGCCCATAACATGAGTCATATTTTCCGAACTCGCATTTTCTTTGAATACTCCAACTGCATCCAAATGCTACAGTAACTAAAAGTAGTCATCTCCGTAATCCTCACCGCTGTCCGCATAGTAACTAAGAATGATCATCCCCTAGTCCTCGCTGTACTCAACCCATAATACGAGTCACATTTTCCGAATTCGCATCCCCTAGAATACTTCAGTTGCTACATTAACTAGAAATTGTCATCTCCTAATCCTCACCGCTACCCGCACAGTAATTGCTACAACGCCACTACAATATCAGCATGCAAAAGCTACCCACTTCTAGTTTGAAAATTGCACCATTCCAGGGAATACGGATGGATTCTTTCCGAATTCGGAAATGGGCAGTTTTCCATACTAACCATTTACCATTCCATCAAATATTCTGAAATGAAGAAACAAAAGTTGCAACTTGCAAGGATAAATATAAACAAGAACTTGCTTAATCAGCTTTGAAATAATAAACACTATTTACAATTCAAAGATTTTCTGAAGTTAAAAATAAATAAAGAGTTTCTTGTCTATTTCATCTTGCACCTTCGTGCACTTATCAAACAACATTTGAAACCTATCATCTAAAACAGACAAAGTCTGCTTCTTGTTCTTCTTTGGCAGCCCGACATTGTCAGAAACCTCATCAACCTTGTAGGTTGGTACCGTAGTATCAACATGCACATCATATATGACTGGTATCGTTGATACAGCGGTATCAGCATGCACATCAGACATGACTGGTACGGCCGGTACAGCGGTATAAGCAAATATGAAACATCTCTCAATCATCTCATCAAGAGATACCAGCGGTAGCTCCTCACTTACCAAAAGATCCTTCCATCCAACATTAAAAAATTGCACATTTGCAATATCCTCACTGACATAGACAGCTGATACATCTTTTGGAATCGTAATGAGCCTCAGATTAAAAATTCGACGAAATATTGCTGTCCACCTAGGCACAAGGTAAAAGCATGAGTCTCGAAGCACAAGGGAGGTACACCTTTGCGCCAAGTTCCAGGCCTCAGCCATGGCTTCATGAGATCCAGTATATAAGTTTAGATAATTGAATATGTATTCTTCGAGGCCTAGTTTCTGATCTTGAACCTGTTTCTTATCTGTACAATTAGACCCCTGGCTTAGCCAAGAATGGTCAAAATCAAAGCACGGTAACTTGCAACCATTTAAAACGTCTATCTGAGCTTGGACTTTCTGTGGTTCACTCCAGGAAACTTTTGGTAAGGTCATCTCTGCATAGTTTCTCTCACTGGAAGACTTTTCCAGGAGGTCAGTCTCAGGACAAGGCCAGAAATTAGGGTTTGCTGAGACTGAGCCAACAATTGCTCTAATTAACCAGTCTATGCTTCCGTTGATGGCTGCAATGCACTGATCAGAGCCCACTTCACAGGCATCACCAAGGACCTCGAGTTTCAGTTTTAAATATGACAACAAGGTAGTACGCGTATCTACTAAACTGACCTCACTTTGGGGAGGGGAGTGCTCAGCAAGCCACTTCACCCCTTCTCTCAATCTTCCATCATCCAATAATCCATTTGAACCTAATTCATTATGTGGGTTCTGATTCAGGTAAATTACTGAAATGTCCCTCAATTTTGTTTGTTCTATGTCAGCAAGGCCTAACTTCGCAATAATTGCATTCTCCTCCTCTCCATTCAAATGATCCCCAGTTGCTATTAGAAGTGGTAAGTTCGAGTTAGCAGGTATGTGGTTGCACAAATTATGAAGCCGTGCCTTGTGCGCTTCCAAAGGGGTGTCTCCAGATAGCAGAAACAAAATGCTACTTGCACCAGCAACAGGTTTCTTTTCAAATGGCCCTGTTTTATCTGTCCGAACGAAAGAAAGGCTCAACAGGGGGTCACTCCATATTTTGGAAATCGAGACGAAGGAGCCTATTTCATGCAAGTTGAACTTAGTGAGTAACCACTTTATAGGGAGAGTATTCGTTGGATCTGCAGGCAGGGAAAGAAGCAGCTTCCAGCACAGGCACCTGGCATTAGGATTTTGCTCAGCTAGGATAGGAGTGACCAATTCGGATGTGTTCAGCATAGACCACGACTTCTCTTGTTTTCTGAGTCTGGCTCGTATAGCACTGTCGATGTTCAGAATTTCCTTCCTCGGTGCCTTTAGAAAAAACAAAAACACAAGTTTTCTTTATCGTTTTTTTTTATATTAGAAGATTGATAGATTAGCAATCTTAATAGTGTTAAACCCAATGCTATTTGAGGTATCATAGAGCATAATTACTCAATGAGGCAAATATGTTAAACTGAAGCTAATTGCATGTTTTGAGTGTTGAAAATATCATGTTGGATGGGAACCAAGCTCACAGTTGAAGATACACTCTGACAAACAATAATTCAGTCACAAGTACATGGCATGGGAACACTTCTTTTGTGAAAAGTGACACCTAATACCACCATTTTCTATTTCTTTTCAGGACAGTCAAAAGTAACAATGTTCACAAAAAGAATATGGCATAGGAACATTAGAAAAGATATTTACCGTATATACTGATGTATGAAGAAGTGGGCCAACCGACAGGGATTCCAAGGCCTCTCGGACCAAATACTCTCTCCTCTCTTTCTTCTCCCTCCGTAATCTAATCTCCATGGCTTTTTGCCTCCATTTCCTGTGCACATTTAATTTTTCCCATCAGTGTATATTCGCTTAAATTCCTAAACACCCGGTAAAATTGTAAGATCCATGCTATCAATGAAAATTCAAGCATTAAACAGTTTTTTTGGCCATTACACCCTGATTCCAAAAATGGTTAATGTACAAACAACACATGAACTGGAAAAACCACAGGTATGAATTAATTAGCAGACAGTTCTTCATGGGTGACCAAACCATAAACAACCTGAATATCGGCTTCATTTTATCTCTGAAAACCTTCATATTTTCTTGTGGTTTCTCCACTGGATATATCTCCCTCTCATCTTCCATTGTAGAAGGAGATACATTTACAGAAGCGGTTAACTTTGATGTAATAAGTCCGTGATCATTGGATGTGGGCATTACTGGTAGAAAATCAATACTACTTGGAGACGATGGAGGATAACAAAGAGGAAAGACTGGCACATCATTAGCCTTCTCTGGATAACAAAGAGGAAAGACTGGCACATCATTAGGCTTCTCTAGAATGACTGGCACATCATTAGGCTTCTCTGGAGTGACTCGCACATCCTCTTCCTGAGATCCACTTCCAGGCTGAATTTCAAGTGGTGTTTGATCTGAAACCTTAACCAGCTTTGGACAATCAGATATTTCTGTATCGGGTTCCTCTGGAGAGACCCTTTTGGTTCCAACAACCTTCAGCGAACAAGAAACAACTTCCACTGATGCAGTATTTAAGACAGGAGAGGGACAAACATCTAAATTTATGTTGAGAGATCTTTTGGCACCAACAAGTGGTGATCGTTTTAGAGGGTCTCCTTCTTGTCGGAGAAATGGACCATTTTTCACAATGTACGTCTCCTCAAAACTTTTCAGCACAAAACCATGATGCTCTACAAAGCTCTCAATATCCTCCCCCTAAATGGAAAAGAATTATGTCAGTGAAAAATTATTTGGCCAAATTCTTATGAGGTACTAAGTACTGGTCAATATGCCATAACCAATTAACCACCAAAATATTGGGTTCTCTTGCATCTTCCTTTTCTTCTAAACGCCAGTCCCTGCACAAAAAGTTGCCTACAATCACATTAAGAAAAGATGTAGTTCTAAAGAAATTGACATCGCAATGCAAAAAATCCATTTATGCAAAAAAACAGTATGTGTTATATATGAAAATAAAAAATAGAATGACATATATGGAAGTTGCATAATGTTCAAAATAGGGAGAACATATTAAAAAAGTATACCTCCATAGCCAGAATACTTTCAAGACGAGCAAGAGGCATCCCTTGATTGATCGGGAAGCTGCTGTGCAGGGAAGCAAGGGCATCAGTTCTCAACTGTAAAGAACCAATAAAGAAGACATTTATTTTGTAATGCTTATCAAAAGTTGCAAAATGTCCATTCAGATTAAACAAAAATGACACTACCAACAAGCAGTTTGCCATTTGTACTTTGGCCCAACATTCAACATGAACGCAACATCTTTAGTTTTGTATACTGTAAGATGCACTTTCAGTTTTTCTACTGAAGAGCAAGTTTAACATGTGTTTTTAGGTTAAATGGGCAATTTAGCAGATACTACAGTATTCTCAATTATACTTAGCTGTCTGAGATGCTCTCGGAATATCCTTGCTGTAAAATGATCATTTTTTTTATGAGGCAATTTCTGATATACAAACTTGCAATCAAAAACATTATGTGTCACAGAAATAAACAACATCAAGTGAAGTACCCCTGAAATGCAATAACTTAATGATTGCCTATAATCCTTCTCGTACTGTGCTTGGGATATTTTCACATATAGACTAGAACATCAGATGCATTATGCATACTTTTCAAATAGAGCAAGGGATCATAGAAACATCCCCTTGGCAATGTAATAAAATATAACTTGCAATAATCGATATTTGCATGAAACAACTTATGCATAATAAGTAATGTTATACCTTTGAAAAGTGCGCATGCATCAAACATGCTTGTAGATAAGTGGCTTTCTTTGCGAGTCTGAAGAAGGAAATGTAATTTCCTGATCTACAAGCCCTGAAATTGCAACAAGGTACATCATTAAAAGTCGGGGAATATCAGACTTACTCTGAAACTAGGAGGCAAACACAGCTGCTGTAACTTAACTAGCACTTCCTAGCCTGTTCTTTCAACATTTCTGCAATATATTAGAGGTTCAATGAGGTCGAATATGGTAAAAAATCAGGCCTGATCAGAGGCAGAATTGGTTAAACTGCAGCTTACTCTAGGCCAATCTGAATAACTTTTTAAGGTACATGAGCCATAATTAGAGCTCATTGCATGCATAGCAAACTTCAGTTAAAAAATGAGCCCTAATTTCCTAGCAGACTCACAAAAATAAAAGGACCCTAATTGCATAAATAGCATTACAGAAAAAGCAATCAGGTTAAATTATGGGCAATTTTCATATTTAGTTTCATTAGAGCTTAGTTGAATGCCAAAACGTGGTTCACTTCGTCATTATTGGGGAAAGCAGCACCATACTGACTCATGCTTGCATGGACTAGCCTAACTTCCAGTTGCTCGTCAAATTCAAATCCATAAATAAGACACCACTTACTTTGCTACGTCCCTCACAAATGTGACCTCTGGGCTGTGCCGTACTTCAGCAGACATTTTAGCAAGATCAAGAGACAACTCAGCAGGCTCCACCTATCATTATTAGGGGCAGAAAATGATCAAACAAGAGAAATTTGAAACAGCCAACTTCATTCAGAATACCAGAAAGATGGGTACTGGAACTGTCAGAGCATCACTACACAAGAAACATTCTCAACAGACTGCATTTTCATTTACAACACCAGTGCCCAAGTTACATTCGTAGTTGTTTCTCCGAGCATAAAAAAGGTCTCTTAATGCATTTGAAGAAATTATACTTGTTCAAGGGCAAATGAGTCATAGGAGTATGTGAACTGCAAATGCTTCTTGTCATGAAGTGCACATTATTTCACAACACAAGAAAGTAAAAGAAAAAGGAAAAAAAAATTCACATGCCTTGTAACCAGGATGCTTGTTCAACTTGAGAAGAGCATAATAGCCACGGAACTCCCTTTCAGTACAAAAAGATATTCCCTTTCTCTTGTGATCTTCATACATTTGGAAGAGCTCAACCGATGCCTTGTTCATCTGTTCAATATTCAAATGTGCATCAAAGCCCTCTGAAAAGCCTTCACCTTTGTTATACTCGCACAACTCATGCATAGCTATGATGTGCAGTCTTATCTGGTAAGAAATAGAACCTGATTAGCTCAGTGACGAACCAACATCATTGTCCTAAAACCTTTTGTAAAGAACCAACAATTTGAGAAGTTTATATTAGGATGTGCAACAAGCCAAATTATCATCCAACTAACCCCTCAGTTGCAAACTTAACAACTTCAGCCAGGGCAATTTACATCAGCCTTAATATGCAATAAGCCAAACCTTCACCCAAAACCTTAATTGTAATTTTTCTTAGGTGAACTCTTAATTGTAATATTAAAGCCATGCTCGCTATAAGTAACTTAAAAAATGCAATGAGCAATAATTTGGTACAATCTGCACTCAAATTGTATAAGTCAAGCCCACAGTGCTCAAATTATTAGTTCCAGCATTCTGCAATGACAGAGAACTCCAAAGTTGAGTAACTTTTACTGTTGATTTTCAGGCAACCATAGACTCAAGTACTAATTAATCAGTTATTTAAATTACAATCAAATTTAGCCTCCCATCTAGCACAAACTGCACATTTAAATTTTTATTTAACTGTATTTAGCTTCAGCTACCCTTCAAATGCATTTAAACACTGATAAAAGTCGGCTCAAATGACAGCCAAAAGAAGAAAACGAAAACAACTAGGCCACTTGTAACTCAACTGAGTAACAGACCATGAAAGAGTCAAATATGAAATATAATGATACCAGCACTGTTCACTGTTCCTAGTAGTTTCTATAAGGTTCATACTAAAACTGAAACTGGCAATCAAATGGACAAATCTGGTACATATTTTCATAGTAGAGTTGAGATATAAAATGATACCATCTGCTCAAGCATAGAGATGGCCTCTCGGTTGAAAATATGTTGCATCCTAAGGTCCATGCGAATTGCTCGCATACGATCCCACAGGAAATTGTACAAGCCCAGCAATTCATCCCCATATGGCTTATTCAGCAGCTCCAGGAGATAATCCATGGATTTAATCAATACAGGAAGAGGCCTTATTAGATCAGGATTTCTCTCCGCTGTCCTGTTATACTGAAAACAGAAAAAAAAGAAAACAATCCATCAGTTTTTAGTTTCCAATTTAATTTTTCACCTCGTCTTCTGCATTAGGAATTTAAGTTTAAGCAAACTTAATAAACAGGTCTAGTCAGAGTCAATTTAGAAAGCAACTTAATGCATGAACGACCAAAGTATCTAAAAAAACAATATAACCCGAATTACCCTAGATTCACCACATAGGATCAAAAAATTGGCATGTAAGTATAGCAAAAATGTATAAAGAACATATATTTATTATGTTCTGTATCATTTGTTTCACCATCTATTTCAAATATGCTCAAATTTGTTGTAAATAGAGTCACAAAAGATATAAGAGTCGTACAAGAGAATATTTATCATTCTGATACTTAATGAGATTTAGTTATTGCAGGAGTATGTATCTGTCTAAATTCTGCAGGAGATGCAAATGAAGTTTACCATTGAGAATTCTTATACCTTGACAGTATGATACAGGGATAAAAGAAGCACAGACGTTACCTTTTTCACGGCAATAAATTTAGTTGTTACGTTTCTATCTCCGTCTAGCCGCTCGTGCTTATCAAGATCTCCTTTTCTCTGTCTCTCACCTCTTTCAGGTTCTAGCCAAACAAAACATCACATGAACATTTTTAAAAGGATAATAACTACAGAGACATGTGTGTATGTGTGTATGTGTATCCCAAATAACTCTTTTCCCTTTTGCTTGGACTACATTACCAAGAACAACAAATTTGCCTGGCAAATATTAGCACAGAGCTACAGACTGTAGCAATAATTGGCACAAGTACCATAAGGTATATTTAAGTGTAATTTTGATAAATCAATGGTCCATCCTCAAGTTAAAGTCTTATACCTGTATTAGTGATAAAGGAAGCGAAAAAAATTGTGGCATTAAAATTCAATAAATGCAGCACCCACTTTCAGTAAAAAAACAAGCAAGTACAAATATAAAAAATAAAAGAGATCATGAGTTAACAGATTACCTGGACACATGTCAGGGCAAAGACCTACTATAGCAGTTGCCTCCGAAAAATCAACATCAGCTTGCTGCTTGCTTGATTCAACATTGCTAACTGGTGGTTCAACCATCTCAACAACCGGTTGGCTTAGTTCAGCCCCAAACCGAGCCAGACGCCTTGCCTTTGCTTCTTCTTCACTATTTGATTGTAACATATTTTGGTAATTAACAGGGGAAAAAAACATAGTTTATTATTTGTTCATGCACACAGATGGTTTATCTTGATTTGAAAATGCTTTAAGTCAAGAATCTCCAGCAAAGTACTTATTCAGTCTGGTTGGCATATATACCTGTACTCTGATCCCTAATACACTAGTAATGGTCAGTACAATGGTACCTCTTCGCAAGGATATGTGAAGAAGGAGCCCCAGAACTCTCAACAGCACGTAGAGGAGAAGGCAGTGATTTATGATCACTAAGTTTGTCCCTCTTTTGGGTTGCAACCTCTTTCTTGTGTGAAGTTTGAGGCAATACACTTCTCCTGGAATTAGTGACCAAGATAACAAAAGCATTGTATCAAATTGTAAAAATACAGACCACTTATTTTAACTTCAGAAAGTAAATTCTACATTGCTGTACTGGTACGGTACGTGAAATGTGATTTAAGTATGTCTCAATTTAATTTAACTGGTACAATACATGCAATTCACATGTGTGTGCACCAAAATTGTTACTAAATTTTATAAGAGAACAAACCTTGGCTGCACCGTGTGAGACTGAAATTGATTTCCTTTGGAATGTTGATTTCCTATAGAAGGCTCAACACTGGCATCATCCAATATGAAATCGTCATAGGCGACTTGTTTCCGCCCTGTGTTAACATGAGATGGTGTTCTAGGCATAAAATCAGATTTTGGTGAGCGTGACCTGCTCTTTTTGGAGACACTTTGATAATTCATCTCAGTAGCAGATGGTTCATGAGGCCTATAAGGAAACAGTGAAATGAACCCAATAAAACATACAAAATTTGAAAAGGTCTTTCATAGTGTAACTAACATAATGTTAACCTTACATGCCTCAATTAATCCCAAATTATGCACTTGTTCACTATCTCATCATAAATCAATGGAAAAGACATACATACATACATACATACATACATCACAATAATATCCGAACAAGTGTGTTAATACATATTCTAGTAAGCATAAAGTATCCGCATTTTCCTCAACTTCGAAGTAGGTTTTGAACGCATACATGTAAAACAGAAATTACCTTGCAGTATGAATTGGAGATTGAGTTTGAGTTTGAGTTTGAGTTTGAGTTTGAGTTTCATGAACAGACCGAATTCTTTTCCAGGCATTCCTAGCACCAACAGAAGACGAATTGGCAACATGTCTTTTAGGCGCTGAAAATGGTGACCCATGACTCAAATTAGGATCTGGTCGAAGCAATGGTTTTGTGTTACGGGAAGGGATTTCTTGTGTGGGAACAGAAGAACCGAAAACGGGTACGGGTCTCCGAGGGACTGATCCCGGACCTGCGTTCCGGCCAAATCCTCCTCCTCCCATTCTTCTTAGATGAAGGCGATGGCGGCGAAGAGAAAACTAGCTAAGTAAATGAGAGCGGAGGTAGAAGAGATCTAGGGTTTGGTCACCAGGCAACGGCTGTGTGGTGAGGCGAAGTTATATTTGTAGCGTGGTGAAACGAGGCGGCGAGGCGAGGAACGGCTCTATTTTTATTTTGGGAGGTGCCCGTTTTAGCACAGTATTTTTGGAAGGCAGCTAGGCATGGTCATTTGAATTCCTTTTTCGGTGGAGTATCCTTGGAGGTGGCAGAACCGATCCGACCCGACAAATCTGCCCGATCCGACCCGACCTGAACCCGACCCGACCCAATATTTTGATAAAGTCAAACTACCCGAACCCGACCCGACCCGACCCGGGATGATCCGTAACCCGAGACGAAGCGACACATGAGCGACCTGAGCCCGACCCGACCCGACCCGAGACGACCCGTAACCCGAGATGGCACGACACATGAGGACCCAAGCCCGACCCGACCCGACCCGAGACGACCCGTAACCCGAGATGGAGCGACACATGATGACCCGAACCCGACCCGACCCGACCCGACTTGACCTGATACAACTTGTAAATTGATCTAATCCTATCTTGCCTACATCATAATCTAATTTTACTAACAAATTAATATCAGAGAAAGTCAAAATTTACTTGTACAATTCAATAACGCGATTCGATCTTGTCCGATTGAACTTAAAACTCAAAATAATACTTGAAAGTTGTCGGTGCAACCCGACCCGAACCCGACCCGGTCTCACCCGACCCGACCCAAGACCCGAAAGTTGTCGATGCAGCCCGACCTGAAACCCGACCCGGTCTCGCCCGACCCGACCCATCACCCGAAAAAGATCGACACAACCCGACCCGAAACCCGACCTGACCTCGCCCGACCCGACCCATGACCCGAAAGTTGTCGATGCAACCCGACCCGAAACCCGACCCGACCTCACCCGACCCGATTCCAACCCGACTTTTATAAACGGTCAAACTAACCCGACCCGAACCCGCCCGACCGACCCGACTTGCCACCTCTAAATATCCTACCGGTCATTTGCATCCGTAAGTTAAAGTAGTTATTCAATGAACCGTATAGTTTCGAGAGTCTCACCCACGAATGTGTAAGTTATGTGCACTATTAGAGAAATGTTTTACGAAATATTTTATTGGAAATGAATTTTGATCATTTCGTCAAAAATAATTCTATTCAATTTCGATAAACCACTTTGATGTACACAATTTTGAACTCTTAAACAAAGTAGTGACTTTTCTGAAAGTTCACTATCCTGAAACTTTTCAAAATAACTAAATTTCACGTATATTCTTCAAAAATTTCAAAATTATGTATTTTCTCTTCTAAATTTAAATAGTAAATTCAAAAACTCACAAATTTATTCATTTTATTATTTTTTATATTAGAACTCATTTAAATATGTAAAATATTCAATTACCCTTCATTAAAAGCATTAAAAATGTAACTTGTTTAATAAAAAATATCGATCTTATATTTGATCGATTTTTTTAGGACAAATTAGTCACTTTGTACTTCTAATATATACCTGATGACATCAAAATATATCTCTTTTACCCTTAATTAGAAGTGTTAATAAATATTGTTTGTTTAATATAAATATTGGTATGATATTTGATCGATTTTCGAGAGCAAACTATTAATTTATCTACTTTTAATACATACACAACAATATACCTACTTGTCACCAGATATACGTCACGAGTACAAAATGACTAATTTGTCTTAAAATTCAATCAAACATAAGACGAACAATTTTCATTAAACAAACTACATTTTTTAATGCCTTTAATGAAGGATAATATTGGTATTTTACACATTTAAAATGAGTTTTAATATAAAAATAATAAAGCAGGTAAATTTGTGAGTTTTTCAAATTTCGAATGAAAAATACGTAATATCCAAATTTAGAAGGGAAAATACGTAATTTTGAAGTTTTTGAAGGATATACGTGAAATTCCACCTTCCAAAATTGTGTACACAGTTTTAGGAAAAAGATTCATTATTGAACATTTGAACTCTTGAAGGAGATATTAAGTCCCACACTCCCACTGACCACTGTCATTCAAATTGCAGCAACTTGAAGCATTAAAGCACATGAGAAGATGCAGCCTTGAAGAGCAATATGCTATTCTTGACTATGTATGTTCTCTCTTGCTCTCTCGCGCGCTCGCAATAATGTAAAAGTTACTTGAAAAGAGTCATTTTCAAAATATATTTTGAAAAGGCTTTTGATAGAGTAAATTAAAAAAATTTATTTGATGTCCTATCAGATAAAGGATTTAATGACAAATGGATATCATGGATTATCAATTTTTCAAGGTAGTAAAACATGCATTGATTTCAATGGATATTTAGGTGAATATTTTCATTGTAAAAGAGGAGTTAGACAAGAAGATCATTTATCTTCATTCCTATTTGACTTAGTAGCTGATACTTTAAATGTTATATTAGCCAGTGCCAGGAATGCAGGCCTTTTAGAGGGTATAGATGTATATGTGTTGTGTCTAATAATTTCTTTATATTTGTCGATTAGCAAAATTATTTTGAATTTTACTGTGCTTTGTGTTTTAAGCATTCTTCCAGGGACCTTATTGCAAAATTAGAGATGCAATGTGAATTGAAGATGCAACGTGGGCAAGTAAAGCATTTGACAATAAGCATCAAGAAGATCATAGTAAAATATTGTGTAAATTTGGGTAATTTAAATTTCTTGAGCTTGAGAAAATCAGAAACATATTAAATTGTTATATAACGGCAACCGTTATAACGGTTAGTTATTTGATAAAATTCTGAATTGTGCTCAATTTGCTGCAGGTTTTTCATATCAAACCGTTATATAACGGTTGGCAACTGTTATAACGGTTAGCTATTTCATAAAATTTCGAATTATGCTCAATTTGATGCAGGTTTCCAGATCAAACCGTTATATAATGGTTAGCAACCGTTATATAACGGTTAGTACATTTGTGACCAAAGTTTCAGCATTCCAGCCTAACCGTTATAATGATTATCAACCGTTATAATGGTTCAGGATGAAATTATGTGTTTGGAAAGGTATTTGCTGCTGCAATATTTAAGCAATCCTTCCTTCTCAAACAACTTTTTGCCCTATTTTTCAAATTTGTAGCAGCCACCATTTTTGCTCTAAAACAAGTTTTCTTACTTAATCCAAATCTCAAGCTCATCAATTCTAAATTAGCCAAAACTCTTGCTATTGTCTAGGAGATTATTCTATTGCTTTTGTTATTTTGCCTTTGTGCATATTTTGGCTTAGTTCTCTACCTTTGTGTGTAAAGAGACCAAATTCAAGCTTGTAACGGATACTCTTGTTGATTAGTGGAAACGGCTTGATCTCGTTACCAAGTCGGGAGATCGAGAGTTCCGGAGACGTAGGATCGTCAATAGCCGAACTTCGTTATCATATCGGTGTCAAGCGTGCTTTGTTTTGTTTGCTTATTCTCAACTCTTCTATTTTAATTTCTTAAATTTAAATTGGTTGAGAAAAAAATGTTATAATTGAATTGCTTGATTTGTTGGAATTGTATTGCCCTTAAAAATCAAATTATGCATATATATAAATAAACCTAGAAATTAAATTGAAACCTATTCACCCCCCCCCCCCTCTAGGTTTATCAAAGTGGTATCAGAGCACGTTGGATTTGATAACTAGAAGTTTTTAGTATACAAAACAAGATCAAACAATGGCTACTTGTAAACATGTCAAAGAAACCCTGATATTAAGTGCTAATTGCAAGAACTTTGATCATCAAAAACAGTGTATGGTGAATTATTTCGAAATATGTGACCTTTGGAAAGTCATAGAAGAAAAATATATTCCCAAGTACAACACCAAAGTCGGTAAACTTGATGCCTTATGTCAACCAAAGAAAAAGACCAATGATGTCGGGGTAAATGCTATCTTGTCTTCTGTTAGTTAAACCATAGCTCCAATTTTCGGTAATCTCAATAATGCTCATGACATGTGGCAAGTCCATATAAAATGGTACGAAGGCACTAGATATGAGAATTTTAGAATTGAGGAAAATGAGAGTATTGAGGATATGTACCATAGACTTATTATTCTCATTAATGAATTTATTGAAATGGGAGAACCTTTGACTAACAATAAGATTGTAGGTAAGCTCTTTCGCACCATGATTGTGCGACCTAATTGGCAAGGTGTCGTTGAGCTCTCGAGGCAGTGAATGGGAGAAATGTGGAGCCATTCATGCCAGATGAAATATACACCTCATTTCGATCCCTTGAGGAAACTCTCAAGCAAACTTCCGACAAAATCAAGGAGGCAAAGTCATAGCATTTCCGGCACAAAACTCCAAGCAAAATACTCATATTTTGCCCATTCTCGATCAACAAATGAAAACACCTTCAAGAATATGGGTCAAGATCACGAGAAAGAAACACAAGTCCTTGCTAAGATGTTGCAAGGTCTATTCGCATTTGAGAAGAAATACAATGCTAAGAGGGAGAGCAAGGGCAAGAAAGTGATATGTGCTATGTGCGAAAAAGAAGGGCATACAATTCATACATGCTATAAAATCTTTCCGCAAATGAGAAATCAAGACGGTGATGAGAGGCAAGATCGAAAAGAATATGTAAAGAATGATGGATACAAAGGCAAGAAGAAGCCTAAAGCCATGCATGCCGATAGATGGAACCATAGTGATGACGAAGAAAGCGATCGAAGCCGAAGGTGAAGAGGAAAAGAAGGTGAACTATTCTCTTATGGTCATTGTTGATGAGGAGTCAAACACAAACGACATCGATTCCATCATTGCTAGCAATAACATCATCGATCCCACAACCATTAAGATTCTCAAGAATACCGTTCTAGCCAAGGTGAAGAAACTTAAGATCAACTCGAAAAAAAGAGAATGAGATCAAGCAAAATGAAGAGGCTATCACATTATCCTCCGATAAAGAGACAAAGGTATATCAAAACTCAAAGAATGTTATTGCTAAGCCAATGAGTATCTCATCATATTGTTCAAGTGATGATGATGAGGATGAGGATCTATCTGATGATATAAGCATTTTGTCTAATGAGGAATCTCTAAAACTTGAAATTGTTAGGTTGAATAAACTCCTTATTGAGACCAACCGAGAGTTAATGAGAAAAGAAAGCGTAATTGCAGGATTAAATAATAAAGTACTTTCACTCGAATTAAAGGTAAAGGAAGGTAATTTAACAAGTGGTAAACAAGTGTTAACAAGTGGCTAGGGGTTTTGAGATCCACCAGGGTATTGAGTAGTGACACTAGGAAAACAAACTGTTAACACTTGTTTGAGGGACAAAAACCTCATGACAAGTCGAGCCTTGGATACAAAAAGGATGCATTCTCTTTTCAATCCACTAGCCCACTAAACCCTAAAGTAAAAGGAAAACAAACTAAAAAATCTAAGGGCAAAGACCAAAAATACTCAAATTATAGTAATAGACCAAACTATGCCTTTAAGTATCGGTTCAACAATGATACCTATGTCAAAAACAAACGAGAACCTAGATATAACTACTTTAATCCATCTTGGTCAAGGAACACCTACTATAGGGTACCAAACGATTGGAGATATGAAATAAAAGGTAAAAGTCTTGCCCAAATTGGTTCTCAACAAAATGAGAAATCAAGAGTTGTTTTTCGACAAATAAATGAAAATCAAGGTAATACTCGTTAACTTAAAAATTCATATCAATCTAAGAATAAAGTTCAAGAATTAAAATGTAATTATCAAAATCGGTTTGTCAAAGCACACAATAATCCCACAACTCGCGCCTTTTGTAATTATTGTTGCAAGAATGGTCATATCTCCTTAGAGTGTAAGCTTAGGAAAGAAGAAAATTTGAAAAATGTTGTTTGAGTTCCTAAGCTTAAGAAGTGATAACTCGGTTGGAATTTCCCCACAAATTGCCTAGCCAAATATTTAGGGGAAGTTTGGTATAAAGTATATATTAGTATGTTTAACTACTAATATATTCTTATAGGTTTGTTTGACGTCATCTCATAAAGAAAATGCTTGAATCATTGATAGTGGATGCTCATATCATATGACTGATTCTAGTTCTAACTTTATTTCATTAAAACAACTCGATGGATGATTCTAGTTTGCAAATCATATGATCGATTCTAGTTTGCAAATCAAGACATTACCACTCGATGGCCGATGCTCACATCATATGACCGATTCTAGTTTGCAAATCAAGCAACTACTCGATGGCATATTCATAAATCAAGCTAAATACACAAGGGAGTTGGTGAAGAAATTTGGCTTGGAAGATAGCAAGGTTAGCAAGACACTAATGACGATCACTAATGCGGATGAAAGCGGGAAGCCGGTGGATATCTCTCAATATCGAGCTATGATAGGTAGTCTACTTTATTTAACAACAAGTAGGCCCGACATCATGTTTTATGTATGTCTTTGCACTAGATTTCAATCAAATCCTAAGGAGTCACATTTGAAAGTCGTCAAAAGAATTTTTAAATATATAAAAGGCACCTTAAACTTAGGTCTATGGTATGATCGTCAATTAGAACTTGACTTAGTAGGGTATATCGATGTCGCTTTCGTCGGAAACCGAATGGATAGGAAGAGTACAAGCGGAACATGTCAATTCTTAGGTGGTTCCCTTGTGTCATGGTCTAGTAGAAAACAAACCTCGGTAGCTCTCTTAACGGCCGAGGTCGAATACGTGGTCGCTTGGAGTTGTTGCACCCAATTATTATGGATGATGCATACGTTGAACGACTATAATTTACGCTTTCGCAAGGTCTCAGTAATGTGTGACAACACAAGCACAATTTTAATTTCCGAAAATCCGGCATTCCGCTCGCGCACGAAACACATTGAGATTAGACATCACTTCATTAGAGACCATATTGAAAAAGGCGACATCGAACTGTCATGCATCGATACCAAGAACCAAATTGTTGACATATTCACAAAACCCTTACAAACTCAACAACATTGTGAGCTACGTTTTAAGCTAGGAATGCTTGAACTTAATTAGCCCAAAATAAAATAACCAAAGCTCTCAAATAATTGTAGTTGCAAGACATGAAAAATCACGAAGTTTTATTCAATTATAGATCCAACCGTTATACAACGGTTGATAACTGTTATAACAGTTAGTACATTCTCAAAATTTCAAGAGTTGAGTTGAAATTCCAGATTGAACCGTTAAATAACGCTTATTAAGCGTTATAACAGTTAGTACATTCTCAAAACTTTGACAATATAGACAACATTCTAAATCTACATTTTGCTGATGATACATTGTTTTTTCTAACAATAGATATAAAAGAAATAACAACCCTTAAATGGTTACTCTTAAGTTTTGAAAGTCTATCTGGTCTCAAAATTAATTTTGAGAAATGTGAGCTCATTCCATTCATTTAGCTCCAATTTAGGAAATCAGTTAGCTTCTATGTTAGGATGTAATCAGGTAGTCTTACCTATCAAATACCTAGGAGTATCTCTACATAATAAAACTCTAAATTCATCAGATTGGTATACTCTCATAGAAAAAAATAGAAAAAAGCTACAATGTTGGCAAGGCAAACTTTTATTTTTAGGAGGAAGACCAACCCTACTTAACTCAGTTATTTCAGATGTGCCTCTATATTGATTATCTTTATATAGAATGCCTGCTAATATAAGGGTAAGAATAGATAGAATTAGAAGGAAATTTTTATGGTATGAAGGAAATACTACTAAAAAATTAACTTTAGTATCTTGGAATACAATATGTAGAAGTAAAGAACAAGAAGGATTAGGTGTCTTAGATTTAGATATGATGAACAAGGCTCTTATAGAAAAATGATGGTTTACATTCCATGATCATTCAGTATTAGAATTATGGAAAGAAATCCTTCAAAGCAAATATAAAGATACAACCAATACATCTTTTTACTCTCATTTCTGGAAGAATGTTACTTCTCTTAATCACATGATGACAACTTGTGTGAATAAAAAAGTAGGAAATAGATTGAATACTTCCTTCTGACTAGATAGATGGAAAGGAGAACTAGCATTCTCCCTCCTATTTTCAAACCTCTTTTTGGTACGTTCACAGCCTAAAGTTTCAGTTAATCAGGCTTTTAGGAACAATAATTTACAATTAGTCTTCAAAAGGCAAATTGTAGGTTTACTCAAAGTAGAATTTGACAAAATGAAGGCTATATTAGCTGATGTTAAATTAAACAACTCATTAGGAGATGAAATGATTTGGAGATGAGATTCAATTGGGAAATTCACAGTACACTCCATGTATTCTTGATTAGATTATGGAGGATTTAAGGACAATAGCTATGATATTATTTGGAAATCAAAACTCCCTCTCAAGATTAAGGTCTTTATGTTGTTAGTTAGAAGAAAAAAAATATTTACCAAGGCGTATCTACAGAAAAAAGGATTACAAATTGATACAACTTGTTTGTTCTGTGATGAAGAAGAAAATATAGACCATCTTTTTGTTACATATCCCTTTATCAAGGAAATATGGCAATGGATAGGGAGATACAATAATTTTGACTTTCAGGATACAAGATTAGAAGAACTGTGGAAGATAGATGCAATGAATCCATTAAAAAATACTTTATTAGTGGAATTAATAAGAGGAGTTGTTATATAAAATGTTTGGATAGAAATAAATAAGTTATGTTTTACTAATAAAACCCCAAAATCTCTTAGGAACATAGCATCACAGATTGGCAATATGTTAAGTTATTGGTGTCAAAATAACAATGATTCTTCGTTTTTTAAATTGCAAATAATGTTACCACATGATGTGCAAGACATTTCCAAACATATTTCAAGAAGAGGAAACCTGACGGAGAGAACGGTTCTCACACCTATGCTAGGAATTTCCCGAGATATAGTTCAGGTGGAGAAAATGATGGAGGGTCATTGGTGTGGATGTAATTTTTTGTATCTCTAAATGAATTTGATATATTGATGTAATTTTTGTATGGATGTAATTTTTTGTATCTCTAAATGAATTTGATATATTGATGAAAATGATGGAGGGTCAAATCTATTTTTGTATGGATGTAATTTTTTTATCTCTAAGGTACATATTATCGTGCTAAATACAATTGCAAACATGAGTTTAGTTGTGAGATTTGGAAGTAATAGGGATAGTTAAGTGACGCTAACAAGTTTAGCATCTGTGTTGGTTTGTGTGATTTTGATGTAATAGAATTAACTTGCTTACATATCACAGTGGCGGAATCAGAACACCGAGTTAGAGGGGGGCCGATTTGTAAGTATAGTCTAATTTTAATGTTATAAAGACGCCAAAATTCAATTTTGCTCAAATTATACACATTTTTAATAAAAAATTTCAATTTTAATCAAAATTTTAACAAAAATCTTACCATTTAATTAAATTTAATTAACAAATTAAACAAGAGGTTCAAACTTTTATGGGTCAAAGGGGGGGCCGGGGCCCACCTTGGCCCCCCGCTGGTTCTGCCCCTGTACATATGGATGTGTAAGCTCTAGGAACAAAATATTACCATTTAGATTTTGTTTTAATGAAACAGACGGATTTTTTCCCGCTTTTAATAAAAAAAACCTTGAAAAGATCAACATATCAGCAGTAATGTAAAAGTTACTTGAAAGTATCTTGTAAAAAAAGAAATAGAGAAGTCGGAAATCTCAATTGGTAGTTCCCTTGTGTTAGTTTTATTGAGACCAAGCTTAAACTAAAGAAAAACATAAGGCCTAGTTTCGTACTGTGCCTCAGTGGGATTATTTTTTTCTATAATGTCATGATCAGCTGCTATTCAGAATTTTAGGCATTTGCCTTGAGATTTTATTCTATGTGATTTTAGAATATTGTTTATCTGTGAACAGCTTCGCAAAAAACTGGAAGGTGCAAATTTTGATCTGAATGCTAATTGAATCTTAACGCCGGACCGGCTTCAGGAAATTATCAGAATTAGGAACTAGCTGCATGATTTTGCATTAATATGTATCTTGCAGTATTGTAAAATATAATATTTATATATTCCCACACTTCCACCGTCTCATGTACCAGTTCTACTTCATGAATCCCAGCTTATCGAATATAAGAGGCAAAAGTATGTTTATACAAACATGTGAACATTTGTGCTGAGCGGTGGTATCAGTGTACAATTCTATAGATTGAGGTGTATATTATACATTTGTACTGATGTCCGTTTTCAGGACATTGACAGATTTTACAGCAACATTAGCAAACAGCAATTTAGACTGTTCTTAGAGAAAATCACAAAAACAATTCTAATGAAAGATATAATAATTATTTATGGAACATTCAAAGAAAATCATAACTATGATGTTAAATTAAGTAAAACTCGGTTAAGTTGCAGTACAACAGTCACCAAATCATCTCGTTATGTTTAAGTATGAATTAGTTCAGTTGCATTATAACAATCACCAATCATGAGTACAACCAAAATGACTGGTTCTTAATCAGTTGAATTCCAAAAGCCCATTTGAGAACAAATACAAGCAATGGTTGCCCAAAAATTATACAACAGTTTTCACAACAAACCAGCTTAGGGTCTTCCAATACTGTGACTCAAAACTGCAAGGACATTTCACCTAAACAACCGAACAAGAAAATTTAATACACCTAGGTTACTTGCCTAATGTTAATATTTATCCTAGAATTTCTAATATAATCTAAAATAAAGTTGTCATCTTTGCTTGTAAATTGAGTGGCAAGTGAAGAGATTTCGGCATTTTCTTCGTCAGTAAAAATTCGAGGCACCCCTACAAAAAAATTTGCAGCACTTTTAGATTTAATTTGGAACACTGTAATGTACACCCGCACCCGCACAGAGATGCAAAAAACAAATGAATACCATGAAAACACTCTCTGGCTTCACCCGCCATAAGCACAATGTCACCGCTCCGAACATACATAGCTGTAGGATCATCATGTCTTGTTTTCCCTCCAAAAAGAAATACTGCTTTACACCCTAGGCTATAACAGAAGGATATCACATTGAATGACAACTTATACAGGATCTCTTAAGAAAAGAATTATAAACAAAATATTCGAACAAAGGATACCTTATGCTCACAATAGGTCTAGTCCAATCAGCTTCCATGTCATCGACATGGCCTCCTAGCATATCACCTGAAAGAATACCAAGTCTTGAGCATTAGGAAGTAAAGATGTATTTAAAGTGGTGCAGTAGGGATCACATACTGGGTCCATAGTAGTTAACAATGGCAGCTTCGGCGCGAAACTCTTCCCCTGATGACATGGCAGGAGAAGCCATCTTTTTAGCAAGTTTGCATAGTCCTTCGGGTATTTCATTATGAGGCAATGATACATTGTAGTTGCGCTACAACGAAAAGGGGTAATTTGTTATAGTCCACCTAAGAATTACAAGACCAATAGCATAAAAAGTATATGTTATATAATGGGGTTTTACCCTAGACCAATCAAATTGTAATCCCAGAGTGCTCCAACGCAACTTCCTAAGAAGTTTATTTGCAGGAATTGGAGGATGCTTGCTTGAATCCATTTCCTCTTTCGGTGCTTCTCCTTGTTGGCTACCTAGATTTTCTAGATTAGAGAGAACCTCTTGATTTTGTGCAGCATCAAACAAATTGAAAATGGGGCCATAGAAGGCAGCGAGATTTGTTCTGTTAGGAGGCTGAGGAAAGGATTGCAAGCTTTCTCTAATCCAATGGCATTGCTCTTCAATTGAGAGTGCGTCAGGGATAAAATAAAAACCTATGAAAATTAATTAACTTTAGAAAGAGATCACCAGCTCAAAAAAATGTATGATTAAATAGGTTCAAAGGAAGCAATGTTACCAGGGTGATCAATCAATCCAAAAACAGGTCGATCAAAATTGGGACATTCAACCCTGACAATTCCCGATTGGTAAGGTGGTATCCCATTAATTGCAGTTCTAAAATCAATTACTTGCGCTAGGTCGACTGTTGCTTTTACTGCATTTGTACTTCTCCTGTGAAATGAATCAAGAAATCTGTATTAGCTCCCTAGCTCCAGAGTATAATGCCACTGCTCAGAAAATTATGTAAGTAAGAAGGTACTGAGGAGGTACCGACACACCAACTATCATACTCTGAAACAATTCCATTTGGTTTGCTTATAAAAAATAAAACAATTCCGCTTGGTAAACAAATCAGCATTTGGATTATTGCCTCGTTGTAAGCAACAAAGTGCAAATTTTACGAATTCTCATCTCGAAAGTACGTGATCCCTATAAACTGATCCAATTTGAAGCTAGATTGAATAACGATTGGTCTCGTATTTTTTCCCCATTTTCTTAGAGAGCAGAGAGATCAATAGACGAATTTGACCTGGATTTGGGAAAAGGAGACTTGTAGAGCTTGTATTTCTTCTCCGCTCGACGGAAAGCTGTGCGCTTCAAATCTGCGGCGGCGGCCGGAGTCTCGGTGCCGTACACCGAAGCCGCCATTTAGTTATTGTCGGGTTAGAGCTGCTATGATATGATATATATGAAGTATGAACTTGGAAGAAGATTTGTTTAGCGAATATTTTTTTGAGAAAATATTTTACTTAACTACCTTCCGTTCCCGTTCCCGTTTTTTTTTCTTTTTTTCTTTTGTTATTTTTTATTTTATTTTATTCTGATATTATCTTATTATTTTTAAATATTTTTATGTGTTACGATTAACATTCAAAATATTCATATTAATTTTGCTGGTATTTATATCAACTTCACTGGTGTTTATACTGTTGTATCGAGCAATGTCTCGAATTTATCGATTTGCAAAGCAAATGTTTGAATTTTACAAGGTTTTGTCTTTTGAGAACTTTTGCAGGAAATCTTCAAGAGAAGTTTTGAGGCTTCAAACAATTTCCGATGGACCTAAAAGTGATCCAGTACGAGCAGGTTCGGTATCGACTATAGATTTCGTCGTGAGCTTTTCAACACCACAAAGAACGTCGAAATCGGAGTTTCGAGACAAAAGTTATGGCCATTTGAATCTCAAGACAATCAAGCATGATGATATCAAAATATTTAGATGCAAGGTTGATTTTATTTGAGCTTAAAATAATTTTGAATTAATGAGATTGAATCAAAACCAGCCAAATACATCAAATATTGACAAAACGTTATATAACATTAGACCAACAGTTACACAACGTATTGCCGGAACAAGAGAATTGTCTATTAATACCATATAACGTTATGTAACGTTTCTAAACGTTATACAGCATTGTAAGAATTAAATTTAATATAATTGTCCAATCTCTGACAATTCAAACGGTCATATTTTGAGCTAAAACGTTGTGTAACGTTCCAAAACATTGTAAAACGTTTTAGGAAATAAAAGTGAGGTCTAACGGTCGAATTCTGACAACTCCAACTGTCAAATTCAGGAGCAAATGTTATGTAATGTTTTGGAATTGTATAACGTTTTAAATGAATTCAACAAAAAATGCAAGTGTTTCAAGCTCTCCATAAAAGGGACACTTCACCTCTTTCTTAAATAACATTCCTACATTGCAAAATCTTTTGTTCCATCATTGTTGAGCTTGAAACACATAGCCAAACCTTTGCTCAAATACTCGATCTCATTGATCTTAATTATTCTAAACTCTTAGAGAGATTGTATTGAGTGTTTTGTTCTCTTATTATCTATCTCGTTCAAACTACTTGTTCTTTTGTTTCGTTGGCTTGGTACTTCACCGGTGTGTGTAAGCGAGATCAAGTTTGACGTTGTGTGAGTAGGATTGGCACTCTACCGGTGTGTGTAAGCGAGGTTAATTCTGAAGTTCTAAATTCACTTGTGTTGTCTAGTGAATCGACTCGACCTTGTTACCGTGTCGGGAGGTCGAGAGTCTCGAAAAGTAGGATTGTCAATATCCGAACCCCGTTAAAATTCTTGTGTCTCTTAGATTGCATTGTTTGGACCCCGTTAAAATCCTTATTTAGTATGAACACTTGTTTTATTTAGTCTGCACCCGTGCATTCTGTGCAAAACATACTTGAAATGGTGCAAAAAAAAGATTTGAAAAACTAGTATGAACACTTGTTTTATTTAATTTGAACACATGTTTTATTTAGTCTACACCCCATGCATTTTGTGCAAAACAAACTTGAAACAGTGCAAAACAGACTTCAAAACATCTAGTATGAACATGTTTTATTCAGTCTGAACACCTGTTTTATTTAGTCTGTACTCCATGCATTATGTGCAAAACATGCTTGAAACAACTAGTATGAACACATGTTTTATTTAGTATGCACCTCATGCATTCTGTGTGAATCAGACTTGAAACAGTGCAAAAACAGTTTTGAAACAACTAGTATGAACATATATTTTATTTAGTTTGAACACCTATTTTATTAGTATTAACACATGTTTTATTTTGCATCACATGCATTATGTGCAAAAACAGACTTGAACAACTAGTATGAACACTTATTTTATTTAGTTTGTACACCTATTTTATTTAATCTACACTCCATGTATTTTGTGCAAAACATTCAGTATAGTGTGTAGGGCGAAAATGTTCAGAAGAATATGTGCGGTCCAACTTATCATTTTTATCTACTTTTGACTTTTTTACTTTTCATTTTTGGCAAAGTTAATTATGAGACGAGAGTAGGGAACTGAGATTGGAAGACTGTTAGTCGGACTCTATTTTTCTAAGGCAAAAATGTACATCCTTCAATTTTAAAATTATTTATTTTCTCCTGTATTGAATATTATGTGTCCCCTTCGAAATTGAAAGAACTCACAAATTTATTTATTTTATTGTTTTTATGTTATAACTCATTTTAAATGTGTAAAATATTTATTTATCATTCATTAAAAGCATTAGAAAAATGTAGCTTACTTAAAAAATGTCGGTCTTATATTTGATCGATTTCTAAGACAAATGAGTTAATTTGTACTAGTGACTTATACTCGGTGACATTTAAATATACTATTTTATCCTGAATTAAAAGTGTAAATAAATATTGCTTGTTTAATGAAAATATCAGTCAGATACTTGATCATTTTTGGAGCAAACTATTCATATATCTACTTTTGATACATACACAACAATACAACTGAATGTAAAATGACTAAGTTGTCCTCAAAAACCGATCAAATATAAGAATAATATTATTATTAAACAAGCTATATTTGTAATGTTTTTAAAGAAAGATAAATTGGATGTTTGACACACTTTAAAATGAGTTTTAATATAAAAATAACAGAATGGATAAATTTGTGAGTTTTCGAAGAAATTTAGAATAGATGTACGTTTTCCCCCCTTTTTAGAAGAAATAAAACAACCTTTAAATATTTGTCTTTTGTCAATTAGTGTATCGGATCTCAAATATGATCAAATAATTATAAAAGAAAAGAACATCAAATTAAATTTACAAATATTATAACAAAATCCTATAAAATGAGTGAGGATCGATAAATAAATTATTTTGACAATCATAAAAAATAATTATACTATATACAAAATCAATTTATAAGAAAATTAATCATATTTATACTTTTTGTTATTTCATAATTTGTTTACATAATTTGATAGGATATAAGAAATCACAAAAATAATAACAAGAACCAGCACAATAATAACAAGAACCAGCACAACGACAACAATATCAAATAAAAAACAATAGAAAAAACAACCACAACAACAACAATATAAAATAAAAAATAAATATTTTTTATGTATTAATTTATAAAATAACTTATAATTTAATTGACATTATGTAATATGTAATTAATTGACACTACTACTTACATCCGACAAGACTAGTCATAATTGATATAAAAAATTGATACAAAAATTAAATGTTATATACATTAATTTAAAAACTAATACACACTATAAAATTTTAAATGACGAAGGAAAATTTATTTAAATGATTTATTATTTTTTAATAAATATTTTTGCCACTTCCCATAAGTTGTTTAGTAATTAATAATTCAAAACAAATTTGTCATTGCATTAACTCACATCACATTCAAGTATGTTTAATAATTTGACAACCTAAACTGAATTTATTTCAAATTGTTCATAAGAAATAATTTATATACATAGCATATGTTGATTTAAAATGTTTCTATCTTGTAAAGTTGTAAGTATATAACCCTTTTAAGTTCCGTATCTGGGAACACATTCCTACTAAAACTCCAAGCGAAAGTACAAGAGTACAACTTGAACATAAAATTAATTAATCAGATCAGATCTGCGCAAAGACCTGCTCCATTCCTTGATCAAACCCCTCAAAAGGACATCAATGGTTACTTGGTCACCACCAAGAAGACCTGAAAGCACATAAAAATGAGAATTAGTAGAAAAAGACTATTCTACCTACTTCTCATCTCTTTCTCAACCATCTCCTTCATCAGGCTGCTAATTATCACAACCAGCTTCTCCGGTCCCTCGAGTCGCCACCTCCACCACCACTCTCTCATCTCCACCTTTTCAAAAGACCCCTTCACCCCAAAAGAATTCAGCTTGATCAGATCCCTAATTTCCAAGAAAGCCCCATGCAACATCCTCTTCTTTGGCCTCGGCACCCCGCAACACCTCGAATTGGCTAGGTTGAACCGCGGTGGCAGTTCGGTCTTTTTGGAAGATGATTTCACAAGAATTAGGGAGCACCGATCTGCGAGAATTGGTGGTGTGGAGATGCATTGCGTGGAATATAAATTCAAGGCCAGTGAAGGTTATGATCTACTGAGATATGCAAGAAATGAAGATGATTGCAGGTATCAGTTTATTGATGGGGTTATTTTTGGGGTTTTGTTGAGGATCTGAGCCCGATAACAATGCAGTAGCTCTGAAGTTAGTTTGGCATAGTTCTGTATTATTATACTAAATCAGTAAATGCATTTGAATGTTCTCTCTATTTTCACAAATTGTCGGTACATAACTGACAGTTCACAGAGGGCTGAACTGTAAAGTGTCAAACTGCTAAGGTACCAATTAAACTTATGGCGAGACTATTTATGGTGATTTAAGTCTCAAAATATCCACATACTCGAAATGGACCTGACCTTTATAATGCTGGATTATAATATGGTAGTTACTATTTCTAGTTTTCCAAAAGATAGAATTGTACACTTAGTATTATCAATGAAGCCTCGATTTACAATTTTAAATTAATGAAAACTCAAACTAGTAAAGAAAAAAAGATAATGTGGGTTGAGACGTAATATGTGCAGCTACATTTCCGGCTGTTATCTCTGGTACTGTAAATGAGGTCACGGGTTCAAGTCGTGGAAACAACCTCTTGCAGAAATGCAGGAAAAAAGCTGTGTACAAATACCCCTAAGTGGTCCGACCCTTCCCCGGACCCCGCGCAAGCGGGAGCTATGTACACGGGGCTGCCCTTTTTTTCTCTGGTACTGTAAATACAGCTACTGACCTTGTTTTTTAGTTTTTTGCAAAATGTTACTGGTCTTCTTAAATAAATAAATTACAATATTGTATTGCTCCATTTTAAAGATCCAAATAACCATAAGATAGTGATTCTAACTTCTAAGTCCCAAAATCTGGTATTTCTTTATATGAGCATCAATACCTCGACATTCATTTACCTCCAATTGCAGGATTGTGCCTGATGAATTGCTCACATCTCGCTGCAAACTGGCTCTGACTGCGCTACCAAAAGTAGTTTATAAGAAAAGATGGGACATAATAGTTTTGGATGGGCCCAGTGGCGGTGGGCCAGACCATCCAGGCCGAATGAGTGCAATTTATACTGCTGGTGTTATGGGGAGGATTAAGAAAGGATCGGTTTTGAATCCTACGGATGTGATTGTGCATAATGTGGATCGGACGGTGGAGAGGTGGTTTGCATGGGAGTTTTTATGTGATGAGAATTTGGTGGCTTCGAAAGGGAGGCTATGGCATTTTAGGATTAAAAGCAATCATCGGTCTAAGCTATTCTGCTCACAGAAAGCAATTCAGATTTTGTAGTTGGTTGTAGTTGGGGGTTTGCAACTCAGTCTGGATAGGAACTTACTGGCTCAATATACTGTTGTTATTTTTGGATAGAGGAGAGCAGTCTGGATAGGAATTTACAGAAGGGGCATGACAGAAGTAATTTTAAGGCCGTATTTCGAGTTTATTGAGGTACTGAGGAACTTCCCACCACTATTCAAATGTGCTCTCAGCTGTGCCATACCGACTAAATACCCTCTTGATGTGTTGATTCTTTTGCAAACTGTAGAAATTAGATTTTTGTACTGCGATAAAGCATGTTCTCGTATCCTTTTTGAGTTTATTGATAGAAGTTTGTTAATTCTTTTTGTGGATCATGTTATAATATTGTTTTGTAGTTCATTACAGGTCTAACAATTTGTTTTTGCTTTGCTTGAAATATTGATTTGTTGTAATTGGGATTGTAATATTAATTCTGTTGATAAATTATCATCTACTAGATTTGTGTCATATTATCTGATAGAGAGTTTAGATTTAAGTATCTTTCTTTAAATAACTTCATCACGAAAGAATCAACTTGATCATGCTAACTTCGAATAGAGTTTGGCACAAATTAGAAATTAGAAATGAGAATCAGATTGCACTGAACCACTTGGCAATGATCATATTTTTGTTACAAAAAAACCTAGATAATGATCATATTTTTTTGTTACAAATAAAGTTAGACAGAGGGTAGAGCTGGAAGTTTATTATTTTTAATTTTCGTTTTTTTAATCCCATATTTGTGGGCTTGTGTACATACCCATCAAAACTTGCAGAAACATTTTCCATTATAAAAACCGTCCTCAGTGAGAACTAATCATTATCAAAGCGACTGCCTTATCTATACAACTAATCCACCACATGTATCTTAATCGATTAGTTAATTAGATATTATTTATTGGGAGCTGGTATACTGATACGCCCGTTCAGTTTCTGCCAAAAACATCTTCATTTTGTACAAAACTGTCATCTCCAGTTGCTACTTTGTTATATGCAATCGATACATGCGTCGCTATGCATGTTAAACGCGTTGTATTGCATGTTATTCAAGTTCGGCTGCATGTTAATTTATTATGGATTTTCATTTCGTACACATGTGAATTTTGTATGCATAACAACTAGAATAGCATGCATAACAATCAAATTGTGTATGCATGCGTTTTAAATTAACATGTACAACAATAGAAAAATGATTTATGATGTTTAAGCTGCATTACAATAAAAAAAATTATCATAACAATTAGAATAACATACACAACAACTAAATAAGTATGCATGTGTTTTCAATTAACATGCATAACAACAGAAAAATGAAATTTAAACTGCATTACATCACAAAACTACTATAACAACTATAATAACATGCATAACAACCAAATAAGTATGCATAATAAATCAACTAACAATTATAACAATAGAAAAATGAAGTTTAACATGCATAACAAGTTAACAACTAAAATGCATTAAAACTAGAATAAGTAAGTATGCATAATAAATCAAATAACATGCATAACAACTAGAATAACATGCATGACAACTGAATTGGTATGCAAACATTTTTCAATTAACATACATATCGAAATAAGTATGCATAATAAATCAACTAACATGCATAACAATTAGAATAGCATGTATGACAACCAAATTAGTATGCATGCGTTTTCAATTAACATGCATAACCAAAATAAATATGCATAGTAAAATAAATCAACATGCATGACAACCAAAATAACATGCCTGACAACCATATTTTGTATGCTGGCGTTTTCAATTAACATGCATAATCAAAATAAGTATGCATAGTAAAATCAATCAACATGCATGACAACTATAATAACATGCCTGACAACCATATTTTATATGTTGGCGTTTTTAATTAACATGCATAACCAAATAAGTATGCATAGTAAATCAACTAACATGCATTACAACTAGAATAACATGCATGACAACCATATTTTGTATGCTGATGTTTTCAATTAACATCCATAACAACAGAAAAATGAAGTTTAAGAGAGAAATAAATAGTGAAGATAGAATAATGACGCACGCGCGAGAAAGAGATAGAAAACAAGCGTATCGCTGAATATAAACTGGACATCGAAAGTAATCGCGAGGAGATCGACAACTAAAGCCGTCCAGCAAACGAAAATGTCCAGTCGGTATCGATTCAGTATCGAATCGAGTATCGCTGAAACATTTTACTTATCTATTCACTGATGGGCAATCAAATTTCATCCAACCCAATTTCCACATAAATAATTTGCGACTAGAACAGTTAATTGCGCCTTGTTAAAGTCAAATCGTACTGTCTTTCCATTATTTATTTCCCTAAGAATTATAAGTATACATAGTTAAAGGATTCGCATCTGCAGTTATAGTTGTGATGACACACGTGTCATTAAGCTAATTTGAACGTTCAAATTAGATTTGAGCGATTGTGATTTGATTCAGAAGACATATTATAAAATAAAATTTGTAGAACTCACTCGTCAATGAGATAATAACACTATTGTGTCATCGCAATAATTACAGCAAATGTCATTCCCATAGTTGAAACCTTATTTCACAGTTCCAAGTAGGATAATAATGAATTTATTATTTCATAATAATTGATGGAGAACATTCAGTGACATAACTATAAAAAATTTGAGAGAAATGTCTCATTATATTTTGTCAGCCTACTGTCAGTACCGAAGATTCAAAACCAAAATAATTTAGAACAACAAAAATAATTTTATTAAAATAACTATATATATTTTTCTTAGTCAAACAGATGTCTTACTCCAGACAAACTCCAAGAGTGATTCCACCTACATTCACTATCAAAGAGACTAATTAACACCAGTGGCAAATGCTACTATTATTTAAAATAACTTTTGTACAAAATTTTATAATATAGCTCAGATCCTGCATCCGCAACAATGTGAATTTTGTTGAGATGTTTTTGAATATTGAAAAACACAAACATGACGAATTTGGCATTGTGGCGGACCAGGTTGCGTTGCCGAGGGCAAGGATCTAATCTATATTACGGACGAAAACATATACAGCATGTTTGTATGACAAAGGATCTCAATGCAAGTCTTCACATAAATAGAGTTGTCACCGATACATGTTTATCTTATCTATATTTACTTATATCGTATTCAATAAGATGGATATATATATAACAAAATTTTTGGTAGATAATTAAGTAATGATATAAATAAGATTTATTTTTCGTTAATTAAATGAACAAGAGTACGAGTAAAGTAATTTCGTATTCGTTACCCAACAGAATAAATTATAAAAAAATATTAGTAAAAAAAATAGATAAGAGATAAATATTTTCATTTCAATTTTGATCGTTTTGATATAATAATTTGGATTGAAATCGATTGTATATTTGACTTGAAACATCTCCACCCGACCCGTATCGTACCTAGAGCTGACACAACCCGACTAGACCAAAGAAACCAACTGACCCGATATTTTGATAAAGTCAAACTAACCCGAACCCAACCCGACCTGAGATGACCTATAATTCAGTACGAAGCGACACATGAAGGACCCGAACCCGACCTGACCGGACCGAAGACGACCCGTAACCCGACTTGACCGAACTAAAGACAACCCGTAACCCGAGATGACACAACACATGAGGGACCGAGCCCGACTCGATCCGACACGCGACGCCCCATAACCCGATATAGAACGACACATGAGGATCCGAACCCGACCCGACCCAATTTGACCTGATACAACTTATAAATCAATCTAATCAAGTCAATATTTAATAACACAATTTAATAATGCGATCTGATCTTGTCTAATTGAACTTAAAACTCAAAATAATACTTGAAAGTTATTGATAAACCCGTCCCTAACCCGATCCGATCTCGTCCGATCTGATTCGAAACCTAAAAATTATCAGTGCAACCTAACCCGACCCATTACCCAAAAAAAACCGACGCAACCCGACCCAGGACCGAAAGTCCCAGCCAAGTAACTAACGTCAATGCCGAGCAATTTGAAATCTATCAGAGGCAGGAATTGAAGACCTACAAAAGGAGGCCGAAAAGGGTAGTCAAAGCTATTGCTAGCATGTACACAACTGTTCATAATAAGGAAATCGAACTTATAGGCGTGGCTGAACATCAGTTGAATTGGTTACTGCAATCTTAATACTACAAATTTTAAACTTTTGGAGTTTAGGGTTTAGTCGACTAATTCACTCGATTTTATAAATCATTCGAAAAATAGAGTAATTGTTCAAAGTGGACCAAATTTTATTACCATCCTACAGAAATGATGGAAAACCACAAATTTTTTTTATTTCCAAATTTGGATTAGAGAAGGCCAAAATATGTACAAATAAAATTCTACAATATTATTTACCCAAAAGATCAAAGAAAACACTCAAACAGCAACAAACAGATAATACAAGGCATCACAATTAGAGTAATCCTAAGAGGTACCACTTTGTTGTACAACTGCCTATACTAACACAGGACACAAAGCCAAAAAAATATCTAAAACAAAACCAGAAATCAAAACTAGAACTACAATATGGCAATTATATACACCTATTCCTACTAATTAGTCACCAAAAATATCAGAGATAAGATCATTGTCCCTGTCAACAACACAAATGCAATCCAACAATGATATGCACCAACATTTAAGGCAAAATCGAACATCCAACACCAGCAGCAGAACTATTGCCTAAAATATATGAAGAAAGAGGCCCCAATACACTACAGTCCACTTCAATACTGCCATACAAGTATAATTAACATATACCCAATTTGAGAAAGAAAACTCAACCAAACTCAAATAGAGACACAGCTGAACTTAAAATTAAGCTATTGAAGACAAGACGGAAGAACCATACTTTCATTTCCTTAATAACTAAGCAATGTATCTAGTTGAAGATTGGCACTTTTCAATTTCCTTTGGGTAAAAAGGATTCCATCCTTTTCAATTAAAAAAAATCAGAACCCCACCAATCCACCAAACTACACTACAGCAAGAACCAATTCCATACCAAACAAATCGAGACACAAAAAAAGGGAACTAAAACTTAAAATTAGCATACTAGGAGAGGAGATGTACAGAAACAGAAACGAAAAATTTGGATTAACTATTAATGCCAACTAAATTAAACCCAGCATCTGCTACAAACAATAGCCATAGATACTGCAAAAGCAACTGCTATAATATCAGAACTACCACAATTTACAGGAAAGGCAAAAAGAGAGAATAAAAAACAAAATAACATCCCCATAATAATCAGATAAACCAGTGAACCAACTGATGACACGATCTTCTAACCTCATTCTCTTCCACGAAAGAAAAAGGAATTTTTTTTAAAGGTACCTTTGGAAGAGCCGGACTTCAGGCCCCAAAAAAACGGAAATTAAATATTCCCATGAGATCCACCCAGTTTCTCCTCCTCTCACCACCACCGCTCACCGCTGCACCGTCGTTACCGTTAACATCACCGCCTTCCTCTTCTAGAACCTTCTCAGCTTCTCCTACATCTTCTATCATATCGGGCTCCTTTTTCTCACCACTCACCTCTGCCTCTTCTAATACCTTCTCTTTCACCCCACCCGATTCTTCTGGAACCTTCTCTACTACGAATACATCCACTTTCTTACTTTTCTTCTTTCCATCCTTTACTGTCTTATCAGTCTTCTCTTTCTCGACTCGAGCTAGGTGCTCCTCGAATGCATCGATCGCCTGGTCGATGATCCCCTTGTCAGCCGAGCTGTTCCACCTTGACCAGAAGCTCTTGTAACACTCGAAACAGACACATCCGATCATCGGACGGTGAGAAGCCGCCGCCCTGGGTGCCACGTGGCACTTCATCGACCTTGTGATGAGATACGCAAACACTTCCTTATCTTTCTCCCCCAGCGCCGCCGTCTGAGCAAGGATGTCAGCTGGAAGGAGCTTCAGCGCCGATGAAACATCGCTGGAGCCGGAATTCGCCGATAGACCTGGGGAAGGATGCACTTTTCCCTTAGGGTATGGACCCTTCATCGCCTGAGTTTCCCTCCTCTTTTCCCCCTTTCTTTCTATTTCTGATTTTTTGGGACTGAAATGGAGAAAGTTACTGCTTACTAGGGTTTATCTCTTTGGTGGAGAAGAAAGAGGCAAAGAGTATCATTTCTGAGAGCTTTTTTTATTTATTCTATGGACTAGTTCAACTCGAGGTGGCAGTTTGCCTGTTTCTCAGATTGTAACAGATGGGGCCCATAATTCAGAGAAATCCAAGTCTACATTACAACGTACACCAAGTCGAGGGAAGATTTGCTTTTGAAGGGACTTGTCGCTGTTAGGAGAGCTGAGTGACTACTTTATCATATGTCAGGTGTCTTGTTAACTGGTTAGAATATTTGGTGACCGGCTATAGCAAGTGAAGAGCACGGAGAAGATCAAAACGGACGGTTCAGATTCGTTTATCAAGTCGAGTATCCAAGTGTAGCCAGTAGGGTTATTCTTTCAGGGGAAAGGATTCTCAGTAGCCTTTGGAGATGCCCTACAAAACAAACTGTGTCAATTGCGGTCTATCTATGGACTTGTGCTTCGGATCAAAAATTGAACGGTGATAATCAGATCAATAATTTCTTTCGATAATATTGTAATTTGTACATATATAGAGTATCATTTAAGTTTTTTAATCGGAGGTCTGATATTAAATTTGATACTACATAGCTGGCAGCAGATTCTGGATTATTTTTTGGTTGTTTTATGAAAGGCGGTTTCAATAATATCTCGGAGAGTCGGAGGGGATTATTTATTTGACTAATCTACCCCTTGGGAATCGGTATCCTACAACTAAAAGGTGTGGGTAATTTAGGAAAAACAGAAGAAAAGGTTTTAAATTTTAGAGAACGTTTTTCGTGTTTGGCGCCGGGTGGGGATTGTTTTATCGAAGCGGTCCAATTAGCGTTTTGTGACAAGGACGCCCCTGTAAAATTATTAATTTTCATATTTTCTTTTTCTTACAAGAATTTTAGGAAAGTTAGTTTCTTAAAATAAGGTAATAGCTTTTTGTTTTTTTGGGGATAATTTGTGGTGGTAGGCAAAAAGGCAGAGGTCAAACAAAAGTCGAGTGGGAAAGTGGGATTCAGATTTCTCTTTGACAAGTTTGACCATTTCAAACGAGGCGTTTTACTCTTAGCAATATTGACCATCAAAATTTAAAAAGGATGTTCAGGTGTTCGAAATGATTATTTGCTCGTGACTGGGGTTACATAAGTACATGGCGAGACGAGGAGTCCGATTCTGGTGCTCGTAAAAATAGTGTTTGTTTTTCTGCTTGTTTCGATCTGATCGTCGGACTATTACAGACGACTGTGATTTGATTCGGAAGACAGATGTTTTGACCGTTAAATTAGTTTTGAACGGTCCAAATCGAAACAAGCAGAAATTTACGAGCACCAGATCTTGTTCCCCATACGAGAATGCAGTAACATTGTAATTTGCAAAGTGGTATAATATTATATCGAACATTAATTATTATAATAATATACTCGAAGATTATTAAACAAAAGAAGTTGTGTAGTACTTGGCAACCATGGGTGCTTTTTTGTAATTATAAAAACAATAGTGATAAAAGAAGTTAACGGTAGTGACGAGTTACAAGATTTTTATTAGAAAGGTCTGAAGTTCAAATTCTGTTAGGAACTAATTTTAGAAGGATTTTAAGTTTATTTTCTAATTTGTTTATGGGTGTGTGTTGTAAGCCTACGTATAATGAATAAAAAAAGTCGAGGGGTACGAGTTTTTCGATTGAATGGTCTAAACAGTAGATTTTCTATCGTGCAGTCAGTTTTTTGTCGCACGGTAGATTTTCGATCGTGTGACTTGTTTGTTTTTTAGAACATTTATTTAGGATATTAGCTATGCATAGAATATTAATTACATTTTCGATCATATATAGCAAAAATTCTGACCATTTAATTATAATTTTGTCTTTTTATTTTCAGTCCGCACCAGCTGCAGTATATATTCATTTCTATTTTCGTATTATCAATTTGAGTGGGTCTAACTTAAAAAATTATGGTCAAAATCATAATTATTTGTCGAGAAACTTCTGCTACTTATGGTCACTATCGTAAATATTTTTCTATACGAGGTCATATTTGTAGTACATTTTGAGAAAAGACTTGTTTCTCGTACGGTAGAAATTCTTTCGTGCATACATTTTCAAAAAAATGTCGCACGGGAGAAATTTACCATGCGAAAAAACTGCAGCTATAGAAAATCTATCGTTCTACCATTTGATTGAAAAATTCGTAACCCTTGACTATTTTTATCACTGCCATTTTCATAATTACAAAAACAAATTCTGATAGATATACCCAGCCTACCCCACAGGCAGGGACAAAGCTAGGGGTGCCTGGCTCCCACAATGTTTTCCAGAAACAAGTTAGTTAGTATAATTCTAAGATTATATTAGTATGTCATTTACGAATTGGCAACTTCTAATAAAATTTTATTGAAAATAAGAATAGTTTGAAATTTTGGCAACTCTTAATCAAAAATCTTGACTCTGCCCCTGACCATGGGCAAGGCAATGAATAAAAAAAAACCATAGATATACCCCACAGGCCACAAGCAATCATCAATGTATGTCGCCATTTTATGTATTTAAACAAAATATAAGCATCGCGTGTTAGGGGTCCTTAGGGAACAGATTTATTCTATGAGTGCTTGAGAGTTGAGATCGAGAATGACTTTTTCTATTCCAGGAAATACGCGTTCAAAGCTATGTTGCACGACGGGGTGTGGATATTGTATTCGGTACGATTTAAATTTTAAAAATAATTTAATATATTAAATTTTAATTAAAAATTCAAAAAAAAAAATCAAAGATACGAGTACGGCTATATATTAAATTTTAATTAAAAATAATTTAATATATTAGAATAATATTTTTTAGTATAGCTAAATATTTGTTCTTTAATACCAATGAGTTATTCTTTTTTAATGCTACATTTTTTCTTCTTTAATACCACATGAAAAAATAGTATGTACTAAAAAATAACATTGTGGACACAAACACTTGTGTAATGCAGTGGGTGAGACGCTGGGAGCAAGGAGCATTTGCAAGGGAAGGATCCCCGGTCCAATTCTTGTTGGGAGCAACTATTTTTGCGCAATAATAAAGCATTTTCATGGATCTTCTGTGACCTAAATTGAACTACTCAAGCCGCATCCTTGACCAAATCTGCTTGTTTGTCCGATTAAAATAATCTGGTTTGCCATGTGCGCACTAGCACCGCATCGAAGCTGCACCCGCACTCGATTTGCATCAGATACGAGTTCAAATGTATATCTGAGTCACTGGAATAACACATGTTCAAAGTAGTGTACCGGATAAAGGTAAGAAAATTTGATAGAATTTTTTTCCATCTTCACTGAGGTTGTGTTTGTATCATGTAAAGATTGGAGCAAAAATAATGTTATTCGAATTAGTTGTTAAAATAGTGTTTATTTTTGTTGTTTAAAAAGTGCGAATTTTTGTCATCTAGATTAGTAAAGATATTGTTTGAATTGTAAAATTGAGAGAGTTATTGAGAAAATAAATATAGTAAATGAATTGTTTTATTTTTAACGGATAATAATAATGAAATAATAAAATAATTATATTAGTTTATAATATGACAGTAATTATAACTAAATTTATAATATTATAATTATAATAAAGTAAATAATATAATAAAATAGTAATATGTGTTATTTTTAATATAATAAAATAAAGTAAAAGCAGTGATGGTATAATAATATTGATAATTGTTATGATTATAATACAAAAATAATAATAACTATAATAATAATAATAATAATATTATAATAATAATAGAGCAATTCTATGGTAATATGCATAGGACACACACTTTTATCTTATGCAATTTGTGACAATCAAATTCTTGTGAATATTCGTGCCAAAATTAAAAAAATTCACTTTAACACTCTTTCCTCTCTCGATTTGGCTGACATTCTCGATTCTGCTTCTTTTTTATTTTGGCACGAATCTTGACAAGAATTCAATAGTCATAAATTGCATAGAATGAAAGTGTGTGTTCTATGCATATTACCATAACCTTGCTCATAAAAATAATAATAAAATGATGATGGTAATGATGATAATTATAATAATTTAGCGATCATATCATTTTGTTAATTTAACAAAATAGCACAAACTAATATTATCCTAAATTTGCTAATGCTCGATGGAATAACATTTTCTATAGAATAGCAATATAAGCTCAAAGTTAATGTTATTTTTTATGATGTAAGCACACCCTAAGACACTACACCATTAACAACGACCAAAGTTTCTTATCTTCATATAAAATATTTTGGGACCTTGATTTGAACTTTTTTCTTAAAAATAAATAAATAAATAAATAAATAAACTATTTTAATTTTAAATTAACTCGGAAGGTTTGCAAGTCAACATCAGACAGGGTGTAGAGTAATTAATTCAAGTTGTTTGGTTTCTTTTTTTTTTATCAGACTTGTTTGGTTTCAAGTGGCAAATCTACATAGTTAAATGTTTCATTTATTTATAGATATGTGTTTTCTTATTTCAAATATTTCATTTTATGGATCAATTTTATACAAAATTTATTCTTTGATAATTATTTTGTTGATTTAAGTTAGATCAAGATAAAATCGTCAAAAATGAGATTATATTTTGACCGACTGATAAGATCAAGAGAGAAAAAAACATGATAAAAGCTCGACCTAAATTACTTCTAATAACATGTCCTATTTAATTAAACTCAAAACAAAAAAAAATAATTGTTGTTGATCGAATTTAGTGTCTCCTTTTTCGGATTAAAAAAGAGTTTGGTAATCTATTGCAAGTTCTCAAATTAGAGACAACAAAATTTGTTTGGTTAAGAAAATTTATAAAAAAAAAAAATACGCAACACATGTTTTCATTTATTTAATTTTTGTTAGCCCCATAAATTTTCTACCAATCTATGCTTATCAATATGAACTATTACAAAAGTTCAAGTAATAGAAATATGGCGTCGACACATCATGTTAGAAATGAGTTCTAAGATCAAGTACTAGTGCAGAAGTATTTTTAACAATTACAATTCAAATTTTTAGACTTTAATCATCTAGCTAAAATCACAAGCAAATAAATACTAATTGCAATTGAGCAAATCAAGATAACAAAGTACAAGTATAGTAAAAGAGAGAGAGAGAGAGTAAATAATAAAGAGCAAGAAAACACAAGAACACGCGACGTAACGTGATTCGACCTACAAACAAACTAGGTCTAGTCCATGAGACTCCCAAAACCAAAACTTCATTTCAGGATCGAATCCACTAAACAATAAGAGTTTTTACAATTGCGGAATCTATCTTTGGTTTCTTCTCACATAAGGAAAACAATCTTATATGCCTAAACCTATGCAATATGGACTATACCACTCTACAAGATAAAAGGTTCGATTGACAATACAATCATGGACAAAGATGCACTACTTGACAATACAATATAGCACATCAAAAGGCTAACAAAGCTAGCAAAACAAGTGTTATCGAATCGATAATTAGATGATTGAAGCTATCCTAATTCTCTCAGGTTTAGATAGTTGTATGAGAATGCTTTATTGCTCTTTCTAATACTCAAATGTATGCTCGAAAACTTGGAGAGGGTTTAAATTATCTTCATGGTTCATACCCCCAATGTATATATAGACTGGGCAATTCGTGAAGTCTTGCGGTCTTGAAATTTTGTTCTTGCGATACAGAACCCGTTGTAACGAGCCTTTTTCATCATCAATATGTGATGAAACCTTTTCATCCTCGTTGAAATTTTGTTCTTGCAGTCTTCGATGTCTTTGTGATTGTCTTGACTTGTACATGCATGTTTGAGTCTTTTCATCATCAATATGTACCTATATAAACCTGCAAGTCACAAAAACTCAATTATGAAAGGTAAGTACTGATTTGTTTTGCAAATTGTCAAATAAGAGATGAGTTTAATCCAACAAACTCCTCTTTTTGGCAATTTGTAAAATCATATGTGTGTGTGTGTGCATATAATACAATGCACACACCACTACATTTCTCCATTTTTTTGCAAAGTATGGCAAAAGGTTCAATTCAAATACTCCCCGTGAATTTTTAGCATGTATTTATAATCAAATCAAGATATAAATTGCTCTCCCTTAATGTTATAAGTTTTATAATTTTAGCACAAGTAATAAGGAGCAATAATAAAAAAAAATACTAAAAGAGACAAATATCAAGTTAATTTGCAATTTTAATCATCTCTAACTTGAATCTTAATTCAATCTGTCGATTTGTATCAACAGGCTTTGTAAAGATATCCGTAATTTGATTTATAGTGTCAATATACATAAGTTCTATATTCTCTTTTTTCTATATGGTCTTTAAGAAATTGCTGCCTAATGTCTATGTGGTTAGTTCTTGCATGAGCAATTGGATTTTGGGACATCATAATATGTTATCACACTTTATGGGTATCTTGGTAAAATGCAAGTCACAGTCCTTAAGAGTTTGAACCATCCACAAAATTTGGGTACAACAACCACCTGCAGCTATATATTCAGCTTCAGTCGTAGAGAGAGCAACCAATGTTTTCTTTTTACTTGATCAAGATACTAAGGACTCACCTAAGAATTGACATGTCCCACTAGTATTTTTTCTATCTATACGATCATTGGCAAAGTTTGCATCGGTATATCCAGTTAGATCTAACTTAGTGATTCGTGCATATCAAATATCAAGATTAATTGTACCTTTAACATAGCGCAAGATTCTCTTAACGACAATCATGTGGGATTTCATTGGACAAGCTTGAAACCTTACGCATAGACATGCGACAAACATAGTATCCGGTCGACTTGCGGTATGATAAAGAAGACTTCCAATTATGATTATATATTGTGATATAACCGATTTTCCACTTTCATCAACTCCAAGGCGTGTATTGGTTGCCATAGGTATTTTCATTGCTTTGCTATCTTCAACTTTGAAACACTTGATGAGCTCCTTGGCGAATTTTAATTGATTTATGAAAATTCCTTCATCATTTTGCTTGATTTGTAGTCCGAGAAAAAAACTTGAGCTCTACCATCATGGACATTTCGAATTCTCTATTCATGAGCTTAGAAAAATTCTCCCATCATTGACAATCAATGCTTTAACATTCCATACATTATATACCGTCATATGAAAGCCTCCTATACCGACCATGGAAAAAGCCTCCCTTATGCCCACATAGTCCGTAAGATCATTAAGGCCAACGATATTTTCTTATCTCATAATCTTGAACTTGTTAAGCAAATGAACCTTTGGGATAATATGACTTTAATTGGATGGTTGCATGCGGCAACATATGTGGATACTGGTGAGGAGTATGCCATAAACTAATCAATCGAAATGAATAAATAGATCAAACACCCAAATGCACTGGCAAACCAATACACAAATTCTACTATACCGTCGGTGACTATACCTCTTTTCCATGACTCCGCACATTGGAATAGGCTGAATGTCGATGATGCTCAAGTTGAAGCTGAATTTCAAGCCCTAGCTCAAGTCGTTCGCTCGATCTTCCATTCGTTAATCCTCCAACCCTCAAAACCAAGTCGACTACCAATCCATTCTTACCGCATTAGGCAATTTCCAAGTGCTAACGATCGAATCGAAAACAATCAAATCACAATGAAAACTAGTCAAATCGAAATAGAGAAGGCAAACGCCGAGTTCTTTGGTTGGTTTCGGGGCCACTACGATGGTTTCTATCGGGACCATGTAGCACTCAAGGCTCGGGTCATGGATTGATTTGGACCCTAGTTGGATGAACCTTCGCATGGCAAGAGGAAGAAGAAAGCAAGCAACGATGAAAGCAGTAGCCATAACAATGAAGATGAAGATGAAGCGAGGAACACAAGTCGAGGCATGGGCACCGAAGGGGATACCAAGATGGATGATGATTAGCACAATGTTTCTTCTCCTCTATTTTATTTGCTTCTCTAGTGTTGTTCTGTTTCTTTATCTTAGATTACTATGAGATGTTTGTTGGTGATGTTAAACTATAGTGTGTTGTTTGGTGTTGTTGTTTAAATTTGAAACTTGTGATGTTAAACATTCGTATGTTGTTAAACTTTGAATTTGAACT
>CAXKVX010002212.1:0-39088 GCA_964058865.1 Eleocharis quinqueflora
AAACGATATAATTTTTATTTTATTAATATATAATTTAGATCAAATTTCAAACAAAATTAAATTTTGATCACAAATCTTATTCTCACTAATTTTGACATGAATTTCAACCAAAGTCAGAACTTTAACTCTGAACTTTATCCATGTTTGCTTATTTGAAAAAATATCTAATAAATCTTAATAAAATCTTAGCAACGCGCTGTACACATTGTGAGTAAGTTGTTTGATTTATGTTGTACTACCTCGAGATTTGTGCCTTCAAATCTTGATCATTCTTGTTGTTTATCATGATCGATCGGGAATGGGATCTGGTGCTGTGCGGAACGGTGTAGCGCAGCATCAAAACCGTCCGATTTTCAACGATTTGCATCAAGATTCGTGTCAAAGTATACAGATCCCCTGATTTTCATCTCTGACGGTCGATCCGGACCGTCTATCTGCTGTAGCGCGGTACTGCACTACAGTAGATCCGGGTCCTGGTCGACCGTGCTACACAGTCTTGAGTTGTGCATTGAAAGAGACCATACGCCTGTGACATCGTCCAATCCATTATTGCCACGTGTCGCACGTAAGTGTGATGGCTGAGGGGAGCTTTTTTTTCCTTTGTATACACTGTAAAAGAGTATGTATAACTAGCCTACTTGTTCAAACGAAAAGAAACAAAAAAGCCTACAAAAAGAACTGGTGATTGGAGCCTTGCAGGCCATCGACGATGGTTTCGTTATCTAACTCACACTTGTTAAAAGTGGATGGTGTATCCGTATCGGTGTGGAACGCATTTTATCTGCACAGAATCTTACTATTTGGGCCTTCGCATGAGAATTACCAAGTGTTATTCTGGACCTAGTGGTAGTGCATCATTTGGAAGACATGAAAGTTTAGTGCTGTGCAGGCCACTTTTGGACTCGTTACAATTTCCACTGACTCAATAGGCTAAACTAAAGTGCATATACTTCACTCACATCTCACAATACAAAATGCAAATGACCGATCCGAACCGTTGAAAATATTGTTCATACTAAAATCTACTTGAAAATCAAATTTTTCATTTTTTGAAATTTTTGTACTATTTTATCGGATATGTAGAAAATTCAGCAATCTAACGATTTTCAGACTTCCAATTTATCGAATTTTCTACTCATCCAATAAAATAGTAAAAAATAAAAAATTTGGTTTCCAAGTAGATATTAGTATGAAGAACATTTTCAACTGCCCGGATCGGCCATTTAAACTTTGTATTGTGAGATGTGAGTCTAAAGTATTTGCACTTTTGTGCTTTATAAAGTAGTTTAGCATAACTATATATATATATAGAGAGAGAGAGGAGATCCGTAGCCTCCTGCAGCTTTTTCCATCAAAATTAATGAAAATGGTTGATCCGGACCGTTGAAAATATTTTTCATACTAATATAGACTTGAAGACGAAATTTTACATTTTTTTTAATTTCTTTACTATTTTATCGAATGGTTTGAAAATTGGATGCCTACAAGTCATTAGATAAATTCAATTTTCAACCTATCCGATAAAATAGTAAAAAAATTCAAAAAAATATAAAATTTGGTCTCCAAATCTATATTAGTATGAATAATATTTTCAATGATCCGGATCGACCAATTTCATTAATTTTGATAGAGAGGCTACAGGAGGCTGGGAAAAAGGAGGCTAGTGATCCCCCTCATATAGTATGGCTATTGTGAAAATATTATTGCACTTCGACCGAAGTGCAAAATTTTCATATTAGCCAACTTTTTTTTGTCAAAATTTAAATTTAAGTTGCTCAATAAATTCTTCATATCAAAATCTTGTAAGAAATCAAATTTCGTGATTTTTAGAACTTTCTAACTATATTTTAAATATTTTTTAAAAACAGTCCTGAAAAAGTCAGGTTTTTTAATATTAAATTAGATTATTTTTAAAAAAAATATTTAAAAAATATATATATATAACATCTAGTTCATTTTGTTTTGTTTTGTCGTATTATTAATCTGATGCAAGGTAACAGAGTAACAGATGGGTGCACGAAATTCTTTGGAGAGATTCTTTTCTCTTCAGAGAAGAGCATTTTTTAATTTGGATCGTCGGATTAATGATATAAAAATTTCTTTTAAATCGTATCGCTAACGATCAAACATTGATATTTAATTCGACATTTCATATTTACTTGTCCTCTCAGAACAGATAAAAATATCTCCAACAGATGGACATTCCGCCGCATTTGTTATTTTCACATCATCTCCTCTTGTCTGAACAATTTATGTTAGGACTTCAAATTTATTATTTTCCTAAATGTCTAATTTTATTCAAAAAATTCTGCCAATTTTAAGAACAGTGGGTAGATTTCACAATTAGAGGCCGCTTCAAAATTAATGTTGAAGAAATAACATTTTGCAAAATCCACTAAGTTACTACAGACAGGGGCGGAACTATTAAAGGGTAAGTTTGGACAAGTGTTCCAACTTGATTTTAAAAAAACGCAAAATTTAGTATATTTTTAATTATTTTTGAAGTGAAAAATAAGTTTTTAACGATATTTTAGCGGTTTTAATGAGTTTGTGTCCGGATTTGATTTCAACTTCAGTGTTCGAACTTAATTGTATCCGTACTAAAATAGCCTCTGGATCCTAATATAAATTTGAGGCAAATTCTGCTATGGATTATAATTAACTTGATTTCACTATTATTGATGCAAAATCAACTTAATTACATAATTATTGATGATGATCAACGATTGTAATTAATTTGAGTTTAAATTTTTTTGTCCACGTAAGACTCATTCTAAATTTGAACTCTCCTACTAGTCCAGTTGACGCGTGGGAAATATTAGTTTGTCAAGGTGACAAAGCAAGTCAGGCGTTTCTATCACGGTACAGTACAAGAACTAGAAAAAAGAGTACAACTGAACCAAGTTTATGACTCTTTGTATTTACATTTGTCAATGATAGCAGTTGTAGTGGAATAAAAGCATATTTTTCCATACTTCCTAGTCGCATATGTTCAAATTTTCAACCTTGATTTTATTTCAAGTCAAGAACCTAATCAATTGCAACGCCTAACAAGTAACAATATGTCATTTCTCAAGCAAGTTGAACAAAGCGTACTTGTAATATATAATTAGTTCCGTGTATATGTGAGATTTGATTCCAAAAATCTAATTGGAGGATTCTTAATGAATGTTTAATTGGAGATTTCACCTACCTCGATCTATTTAAAACTTAAGAAAGAAAAGAAAAAGAAAGAAACATTCCGCGTGACGTACTGAATGCAACTCATGGTATCAATTTAGAAGTAAAGAACACAAATCAAAACCAAACTTTATGAATGCAACTCATGGTATATAGTTTTTTAATATACTTATTTGAAGTAAGATTGCATGTAGCATATTCACATTATTCATGCACATTTGTGATTTGTAGTAGATAAATGCCGTGTCATAGCGGAAATTAGGGGTCATTTGTTTTGACTTTTCTAGACAGAGTACTTAGAGCATCTACATTGGTAATTGCTTAGCAATTGCTTATGTTTATGTGTCAATTATTTTGTAATTGTTGGATTGTATAGCTATTGCTTATTAAACAATTATGAAAAAGAATTGCTTATTTAGCAATTATGGCTATTCTTTTTTTTTGAAGATGAGTTGGCCAAATGTTTAATTATTATTGGTTAAGTGTTTAATTCTCAATTGTTTGCTTGATTGTATCAATGTAGAAATTGATTGCTTAATTTCTAAAATTTCTACAATTACTATTTAGCAATTAATTTCAATTGCTCTATTGGAGATGCTCTTAGATGCATCCATTAATTTCGTTTTCTTTCTTAATTTCTATGCATCACATCATTTGACTCAAATAATTCTATTATCCACCTTTGAAAACAGTTTTCTAAGTTATAAAAATACACTAAAGTTTGGATTCCTTTTTTGCATTAATTTTTTTAGGAAAAGATGAGGATCTATGTACTCAACTTTCATTAATTATAATATAAGAATTACAAAAAAAAAATTATAAAAACGAAAAAAGGAAAGAAATAGAAAGAACCTTTTTTGCATTAATTGAAATGATTTTTTTTTTGAAAAAGTGGACTGCAGTAGTTGCGGTCTATATTTTGTATATTTTTTTGGAGGGAAATTTTGACTAAGCACAACATGTTCTATCTGCGGAAGTAGTATTTTTTGAAGAAATGTTATTATGTGTCACTCAAAATTGAAAAAATCTTATAAATGTCATTCGGTACTACTTTCTTTCTTATTTGCCACTCATAAATTCAGGTAGTTCTTTTATTTGTCATTTTTATCTAAAGACAAAATTGTCCTTCTTCCTCTCTATAGTTGTTAATCATGAGCACCCTCCCAACCACCATTGCCCGAGCCCTTGCCACAATCCCAATCCGACAATCGCCGTCACGCCAAAATGTATGTACATGGCCACCGCCTCTTCCATCCCTGTCACCATCCTGGCAACCGCCGCTCCAAGGCATGGTGGAGCTGATATATATGGAGATGGTCGGAGGATGGAGAAAATATGTCAGAGAAGATGGTGTCACAGGACGTGAATAATTCCGACAAGACGGCGAGGGTTGAATCATGAAGAAGAAGAAGGACACGAGGAAGAAGCCATGGAGAAGAAGAAGGACAATTTGTTTTTTAGAAAAAATGACAAATAAAGAAGCTACTTGCATTTCTGAGAGGCAAATTCAATTTGACTCAAATATAATAATACAATACATTCTTCGTAAAACAATTGAAAATACATACATAATTTAGTTTATTAATTTAAACTATTTTTTTGAATATATATTGTAGGAATAAGATATACGTTAGAATCATCCAAATTAATCTAAAAAGTAAGAAGAAAATTACATCTAAAGTGTCCGGTGTCAACTCTAGATGTCACTTGGTTTGATGAACCGCAATGCTCACAAGTCTTCTCTCACAACATGTTGATCTAATTGAAAGCAACGGTTTTAAAATTTAAACTATTAATTTGTTTTTCATATCAAATGAAATTGACTATTCAATCGCAAACCACTTGTGTTGTGGTCTTTGTTAACATTGAAAACAACTAACATGTACCTTTCAATACATTCTATAATTTCTATTCAAAACAAAATAGTCAAAGTTGGTTTTGCAGAGTCAGTTGACACCGTGTTAGATCAAGTCGTGAATTCATTTTCTTTTCTTTTCTTTTTTTTCTTTCTTTCTCTCGAAGAAATGAAGTTACCTGTGTTGCTTACTGAATATATATTTTAACGGTACTCCACATTGTTTATTATTATAAATTATTTATACGCGATCGCGCTTCGCGCAAAAAAGGCATTTTTTTTTTCAAAAATGCTACAGTGTTTTAACTGTAGCACGCTACAGTAAAAACATTGTTCATAAGCGCCGTAACTAAGATGTTCAATCTTTATATATATATGTATGTATATATATTTAAGATTACCTCCGAGATATGTCAATTAGTTTATGTTATGGATATATTATTGCAATATTTCATTTGTGGCAGGTATCTTCAATGTCAAAGCTTCTTCACGTTAATTTAATTTTATGTTGATTGAGCCAATTTAACATCAATTATTGCGCACAAATGTGTAGAATAAGTGCCAATTTATTAAACTTGTTTATTGAAATAAAATTGTGTTTCTTTAAAATAATTCCCATTTACCATTTTTGTAAATTTGAATTGACTAAAATTTCTCAGTTTTTTATTTTAATTTATCTCTTGTCAATTGAATTCAAAATGTTCATTATTACAACGTACAACCATTTTTAAGTTGAAAAAAGATAATGATATTACTCATGTCAAATAAATTAATTCTTATTGTGGATTCTTTTATATTGGAAAATGAGTTCGAGACCAAATTCTTTTAGGACCCGTTCGGATTTCTCGCAGTCGTTACTGTGCGAGTGAGAAATTGAAAATTCAGTCTCTCTCAAAAATTTGTTAGAAACTTGAATTCGTGACCTTCGCATTACACAACGGTGTTACAAATTATTCGTATTGAAAATCATATTAATAATATCAAATAGTAATAAAAAAATGAATCAACAAAACGACGCATAAATATGTCCCTTGAGCCAGAAACATTGAAATAATTTCCTCCTCCATTCATTGATTTTGCAATTTTAGCTGGCCATTCTCTGTGACGTTATACTATGCCTGATAATTTATATCAATTTCACTTTTCATCTGCAGAAAAGTAGAGGCTTATTTTTTGAGTAATAAAAAAGTATCAATGTTTTCAATATATCAAAACATTGATGAAAGGATATAAATAATTTAGTTTTTGATTCAGATATAAATAATTTCAAGCTGCAAATAAAGGATGAAAGATGTTCACTGTAGAAATAAGATTTCTATTACTTATTAATTTATGGAAAATATTAAAGTAAGGGTATTGACATCATGCACGTGTGAACTGTGAAGTACCTGAAAAGCTTGAAGCAACCAAGCAGGGCACCGGGAAATAAGCTTTTTTTTATTTTATTTTATTTTTCAAAACTTGCGTTGGATCCAACAGATATTTTAGATTTCAATATTTCATCGATATATATTATATGATTCTCAACATTATTTGAGGATGGTACAAATCTCAACCTCTTATCTTGCATCCACATGCCCCAAATTCTTTCCTTAATTAGTGTGCTAACCATTAATCAACGCAATTTTCGTGTTATTAAATTGTTATAAATTTAGGATGGTTTTTTTGTCAAAAAAAATTTAGGATGGTTTGTTAATTGTTATGGGCACGGATATTTGTGATTTAATCAATTTTTGACCTAAGAAAGGTTTGCTTTGGATAAACAACCAGTAGCATAGGTAGCCAATACAAGTACTTTAGTAAACGATAAAATATATCATTTAAAAGTTATGCAAAATGAACGCAAACTAAGTATAATTAAGTATTTGTTTTGTATATTTCTTTTATCGCATTTTTCATGGTCTTGATGACCACTGCATGAACCCAGTGCAGTCGGTCGTGACGATGCGCATCGATCATGCGTGATAGAGAGAGACATGGGTGGATTCAGAACTTCAGTTAGAGAAACAAAATCTATGACTTTTTCCGAGGAAGGGAGGCAAAATGAAGCATATTTTTAAAAATATATGATTATTAAAAAAAAATCAAATTTTATAAATATACATAATTGTTTTGCAAATTTTTTAAGAGAAGGCGGATGCTTACTGAATCTTCTTAAATCTGCTTCTGCATCTACCGAGAATTAGGATGCAATTCAATTTATATTATTCATACTATTGTAACATTTTTTTGTAGTGAAATGAACTCACATTCGAAATAGTTTTGTGAATTTTTCGAACATCTTTGAATATAAATATGTCTATTTAGTCAATACGCACCTATATATTATGCCAATGTACACTTGTCTATAGTATGTTTACATATTTTTCTATTTCAATTAAGCGATAAATAGTAACATGTGGTTTTGATAAAAATAATTTCGACAACTGTACCAATAGTTTTCTACAAATGCACATTTGAATATTTTTCAATGCAACTTCATCATTACAGCAGTGCACACTTGGTTATTTTCTAATTCACATTAATTTATTAAAATTTTATTTTTTTAAAGAAAATAATAAACCAAAAAAAATCTGAATTTGTGTAGGAGATGAGTAATTGGAAGCTAAGCTGGACATAAATAATTTCCAATATTTTATGGAAGACATACCTCAAACATTTAAACAAAATTAACTTAAATGCGTCATTATATTCAAAATCTTATTGGAAGAAAAGACATATCCAAATTAAAAATTAAAATCAAGGGACAAATAAATATTTATTCGCGTTGACTATTGTAGCACCAGACATGGATCCTACACTTCAGAGGCGGTGGCTTGCATTTCAAGTAGAGGTCCCCTCACCAAGTCATCATAAAGGATTCGAATACGCTGACGAATAGTCCGAATTGATCGTCAGCTCGCGATCGACCGTCAACGATGAAAATTTAGGAAGCATTTATACTTTAACACGAATTTTAATGCGATCAATGAAAATCGAACTGTTCAAATGCTGCAATACACTGTCCCACACAGCACCAGATCCGATTCCCAACGTAAACGGTTTTTCTCTGTTTTGAATTTAAGCGCAACCACCTCTGTTGAAAATTGAAGCTTGAGACCTTTTTGGAGGAGGTAGCATTAATTAGTCATTGAACCAGAGTGCCTGACAGGTGTCGTGTGTGCTATAATATAACACACCGGCATCACAATAACTGAATAACACACGGTATGACACCGCCGGCCTATCAACTTCTTTGTCTGCTGGAGAAGGTTAAAAAATATATATTTTACAGTCACGTTCACTGCCATATGGGACCCAGTTGTCATTATGAGTGGTACATAACTGGCGACATGATATGCACTCCACTTTGGTCACAGTTAATCCATATGCTTTGAATATTTCCCAATCCTGTGTTCAAGTGGTCTTATTAGAATTGACAAGAATAAAATATTAGAATGATTTTTATTAGAACAAGGAATCCATCATGGATCTAGGTTAGATATTTTGCGTTTCGTATAGATATATTGCACTGTTATTAAAATCGAATCGGTACAAACGGTTTAACTGAAAAAAATCAAAATTAAACACAACCACTTAATTTCTTAATAGAATCAAACATGTAACAGAAAAGAAAATTGAACCATCTTGTTTTGTAATCCCAAAGTAGCAACATATTAGAGAATTAAGAAAAATATATAATAGAACATTTTTTTTTACATTTTTCTCAAAATAAAGAAGCAAATAATACACAATTGAAATGTTTATTTTGTACTTAAATTATTTAATATGATATGTAACAATTTAATTATTTATTATGACGCTACGCGTTTCGTGTCTTACATCAGCAACTATTCCTTGTTATTTTATTCTGGTGATACGTTTTCTCGAACATGTAAGTATTTTGTTTTGGCAAAAAAATTGAATACTCCAAACAATAGGTACGATGATTACTCCAGCTTATCTGGATAGTTCAATTCATCGACATTGGTGAAAAGTGAATCCTTCAAAAATGCACTAAAAATTAAAGTGAATCACTTTTCACCAATCTCGATGAATTAACGGTCCAGATGAGTATCCAGTGTATAAATCTTATAAATCTTATAAATCTTATGATCATATGAATATTTTTTTAATATAGTCTCGATAAACAAAAATATATAACTAGTTTTAAATATTAGGAGTTCAATCAGTTGATCCAAAGGCCTAACAATATTGTTGATAGGAAATTCTATTGAGCACCATGTGCTTGTGGTAACATTAATATTTTTTAAAAAATTCTATTGGCTAGAATTGCAGATGTACACTTTATTCTATGTACACCGAGTCAAAATCAGAGAAGCATGAAGGTTCTATTGTCTTTCCATGTCAGCCAGTGTGTGCCCGTTTCATTCCTTTTTCTTCCTTTTTGGCTCCTACTATGACTTTTCTCAGGTTTCAACAGTTCAACAACCTAATCCAATTAACTTAGCCAAAATCAAATTAAACTTTCTTTATAAATTACAAATCCCTCCTCTCTCTCCAATATCAATTCATTCCCAATTTTTGTTTCTTCCATTAGTTCTCTCTCCTCCCCAAAAAGAAAATAAGCAAGAAATATTACTACATTCTTTTTATCTAACATCTCCACTGCACTTCTTCTCTCTCTAATGGCACTTAAAATCAATCTCTCCAATGCTATCACCATGCTATGTTTTGTACTTCTCTTCTCGCATCTATGCAATGCAAGACAACTCAAGGAGGCAAAAGAGGCACAACCTTGTGAAATGGGCAACACGGCTAGAATGGAGAAGCCGATGCCGAGCGAGAAATTACCCAATAAGTACGGCTCGTTGGTGCTCAACATGCTCCCGAGAGGCACGCCGGTACCGCCGTCCGGTCCTATTGACGGTTCCAACGAGCTCCATAATTGACTGGAATTCTTAAGAAAATTTTGAAGAATTCCTCTTGTACAGATATATACGTATTGGTTTAATTTGTTGCTTTAAGTTTAAGTTGAGATTTTGTGTTGAGATGTAGATAATTTATACCGATGTACATATATACAATATACAAATATACTATAGGTAGTTCAAATGTTTGTATACACAACAACATTTCTTGTTTTTAGAAGTTATGAATTTCCTTTTTAATTCCTGCAAGTGCAGGGTATATAAGTTTGTTTTCCAGAATTGATTTGTTTTTTTTTTCTATAACAAATATTTTAAACTTGTCAGAAATGTATTGACCTTTGACTAATTATTTACTTGATTTTAAGATTTGAGTGGGAACCGCGATATATGTCCGATTTTTCAAAAGTATAATCCTCACAAATATGCCGATTTCGAGCGAGTCTTCTGTGGAAATTTTAAAAGCAAAAAATTAGATATTTTAAAAAATAAGTACACTAAATATTCTAATCTATTTAAAATATTTAATTTATACTATTGATAAAAAATGGTTTACTTTAATTTTTTGTGTTTTCTAAGACATCAATTTTCACCAATATAGATGAATTGAACAGTCTATATGAGCTTGAGTACTCGTTATACTCATTTTTTGGTGGACTGTGCGGTATGCTCAAAATAATAATAATAATAATAATAATAATAATAATAATAATAAATGTAACACGAAATATTTTGACAAACTTAACAAAATAAAAAAAATACAAATGACATAAAATATTACTAATTATTATAGATTCAAATACCGATCATAGCAGCACCATAAACTCTCCATAATTATCGAAGTTCAAATAGTGCTAACGGATATTTATGAACTCATTTGAGCATTGAGCTATTAGGTTTAGTGTTTTTAAAATTGAATTGGATCGAACGGTCGGACCGAATCGGACGCTCTGATCGGAAGAAATCGGAACCGATCAACTGTTTGTTCCGTTTCAGTTGGGGTCGTATCGTATGTATTGCTGAACCGGAAAAAACCCTGAATTAAATGACGGTTTTGGATAAAAAACAATTGGCCCAGAAAAAAAAAAACGGTTTAAAGTTGGAATTCGCTGATGGATAACACCTTTTAATCTCTTTTACTTCATTTGGAAAACGCGCGGTCGGAAAAATGAACAAATGCTAAGCTGGTGCGTGTAGTGGTGCATTGACTGCATTCAATTTAACAAGAAATAGTGTCCGTGTACAACAACAGGAGAAAGTTATGTAGGTGACATGGAGAGGTATCATGTCACGTGAGACGTAAATCGGCAAAGTGTCGTCTTGCGGCGTGCAGCGGTGGAGAGATGTCATGCAGATTGCAACAGTGACATGCGACTTGGAGCGTGAAGCGTAAAGCAACGTAGCGGCGTGCAGCAGCAGAGCGACATCATGCGGCCTGCAACAACGTCATGCGGTGTCGTGCGGCTTCATGAGTTGTCATGCTGCAACGATATCAATCAATTGCTGAAATTTCTGGATTTAATTGGAAGTAAAAGGGAAATTAAATGGAACAGAGATAAATGGAGCCATGGAAGCTAATCAAGCTTTCAATTCAATTATAAATTTTCAAAATAACTAGCTAATAACAACCTACAGCCTTTCTATAAGCAGAAAATGATCAAATTGTAAAATAAAATAAAAAACAAGGTAGATTTGTAATTATTCCTAACTAACTGAAATTCTCAACAGTACGGTAAATCTCCTCTCCAGTTCTTGCTCTACTGGACGTCTCCATTAGATCTTTTAACCCCTGATTTGTACTCCCATCCAACGGTCAACATCGTTTCGGCAACTTAACTTGTAATCCAACAGTCAAAATTGTTTGATATCGTTGCACATGTGGCGTGCAGCGACAGAGCAGTGTTAAGAGTATTGCAACGACGAAGCTATCAAGCGACTTGAAGCGTGAAGCGACGGACCGACGTCATGCGACGTTAGGCATAAAGCGGAAGAGTGGCATCTTGTCATACAACAATATAAAAGCCTATTAAAGGGGAAAAAACTATTTGTCTATACGATTTATGTATAGACATAGGTTAAAAGGAAAAAAAAACTATTTGTCTATACGATTTATGTATGTCGCGAATCGCATAATAAAATTTTGGTGTTATTACTAAATATTGTACTCAATAATATAATTTTTAATTAATTGATGATGAAAACAATATGTTTTCTTTTCATTCATGCATTCATTTATGATCTATTTTATTGCATGTTCTCAACAATTGTTCTTTTTAAAACTAACAATCAACTCACTAAGACAGGAGCGGATTCAGGATTCTCGTCAGGAGTTCAAAATTTATTGTTTTTTTCAAGGAGTTGGAAATGATGATTATTCTTACAAAAAAAGTATTTTACATGATTATTTGTACAAAAAATTTTAAATACATAATCATTTAAAAAAAACTAATATATAAAATCATTTTTGAAAAAAAAATTCAAGATAATTCATACATGTGACTCCGCCGCTGCACTGAACTGAGATGAAGAGATGAAGGGATACTAACTCATTGGGAATCCACTAGGGATCCATTGTGATTTCTAGACAACGCGCAGCTAGACAGAAGGATGAAGCCTTGGCAAAGGTTGGAGAGGAAGGGAGCAGAAGGACAACGCGACGACAGTAGGTTGGAGAGGAAGGGGCCTAGCAGCGGAGATGGAGCCCTCGCAGCAGAGGGCGAAGTCAGGTGAAGGGGAGGACAGTGGAGTATACGAGTAAGTGGAGCGCGAGGGAGATGGCCGGAGGTTAGAGTTTATCGGGATTTCATGATTTCAATCCGCTGAGATTAGGGATGATGATATTAGAAACGAGAGATAAGATGAGATGAGAGGGTTAATTTGAATTTAGAGATATGATTAATTTTATTTTTCTTTCAAAAAAGTTTGTACTGTTAGTGACAAAGTTCTAAATTATAGAGGTTTATATGTTTTAAGGTGACAAATTTCTCAAAATTAATTTGGATGTGGTAATTAGAAGTTGTAGGATGGAAATTATCTAATTTTCTCTTTTTTCCGAAGATTAATAATTTTCCATTGTCTGCTCTGGTTTCCAGGTCAGCTAGCGTTTGCCCCAGTTTCTTTCTTTTTTCCTTCCCTTCCGGTCCCAAGTGAGACTTTTCTCAAGTTTGAATAGTGCAACATAATTGACATGCCAAGATCAACCAAACCATCCTTTATAAATCACAAACCGCTCCTCTCTCCAATCTAAAAATTCATTCCCAGCTCTCTTTCTTCCTTTAGTTCTTTCTCTTTCCCCAAAAAGAAAAGAAGAAAGAAATAAGAAATTTTACTTCTTTCTTTCTAACATCTCCAGTGCACTTCCTTTTCTCTCCCATGGCACTTAAAATCAATATCTCCAATGCTTTGACCTTACTCTGTTTTGTTCTTTTCTTCTCACATCTATGCAATGCAAGACCACTCAAGGAGGTAAAAGAGGCACAACCTTGTGAAATGAACTACACAGCTAGCATGGAGAGGTCCATGCATGGCGAGAAACTAGCCAATAAGTATGGTTCCTTGGTGCTCAACATGCTCCCGAGAGGCGTCCCGACACCACCGTCTGGTCCTAGTGGCGGTACCAACTAGCTTCAGAATTGATCCAAAGTTTTAGAAAATTTGAAGAAATCCTCTTGTACAGATACGTATTAGTTTAATTTGTTTGAGATTTTGTTGTTGAGATATAGGTAATTTATACAGATGTATATATATATATATATATACTATACGCATATACTAGGTAGTTCAAATGTTTGTTACAACAACATTATTTTTTTTTTCAGAAGTGCCGACTTTCTTTTGAGATTACTGTACAAGATTTAATGTTGTTAATTTTCCATTGTTGAGTTATTTTTTTCTTAAAAGTTAGTTTTAACTTGAGATCTGATGGCTCGTGACGCATGCAACGCAGTGCTGGAAGGGCTAGAAAATCGTATATTTAAGTGATGGTCACTGCCATATGGGACCCAATCGTCATTCTGAGTGGTACGATGAATAACTGACGACATGATTTATACTTCAATTTGTTCATAATTAATCAACATACTTTCAACATTTTCAATCCTGTGTTCAAGTTGTTAGAATTGTAAAAGGGTAAAACATTATAATGGCTTTTTATTAGAAATTTTAATCACGGATATAAGCTAGATATATATATCTTGCGCTTCTTACGGATATACGTACAAATTTTTTATCTTTTGTACTTTTAAAACAGAACCGAACACAACAGTTGTATTTCTTAATAAAATCAGTGATGTAACACAAAGAAAAAAAATAGAACCATCTGGTTTTCTGAACCCTAAGTTTTAGAATTATCTTAGGGTCTGATCGATTATGTTAGAATTGATATTTTTGGGAAAATTGTATTGATTACAACTGTACGTAGATGTATACATAATACATTATTGTATTTGTACCAATTGAAACGTGGAGAAACGTGAGAACATTCTCTGCTCTTTCCATGTCAGCTAGCGTTTGCACCAGTTTCTTTATTTTTCATTTATTTTGGGCCTCATGTGGGACTTCTCTCAAGTTTCAACGGTTCAACCTAACTGACTTTCCAAAATCAACCATGGCCCATGGCCCATGGCCCATTTTCATGACTTTTTGTATTATAAAATTGGATAGAAAGAATTTCAGAATATGATTAATTAATTAATAATTAAAGAAATATAAGTTCGTGGAGAGAGAAGTCTACATGAGAAAATGCGTCACTGATACGCTTGAATCACCTGGCATAATTAAGTCGTCTCTTACTTCAAAAGAGTCGCTTTCGGCTTCCTGCCTTCCTTACAAAAAAGAAAAAGAAAAAGAAAAGAATAAGTCGTGGTCTTTTATTTTTAATTTTTTTTATGATGTTTTAATATTTATAATCATTTATTTACTTTTCAAATAAAAATCGTAATCATGGTCAAAGTACAAGAACATTCCATACAGAGATATATTGTCATTAAGTCAAAGCTACTATGTTCAAATTTCATCATAAACATTTCAAAATGAATGTCGAAATTAATTAAAACGCGTTTATAAAACAAACAACACACTAATAGCACAAAAGATCATAAATAAAAGCACAAAAAATGGTTCTCTGTTTAGAAGACCGACAAAGACGATTTTCCATAACCGTACAAAGGCAATTACCAGCTTGTTTTTGCTTTTCTATTCTGTTTGTCTTTTCTTTATGTTAAATTTAAGAAAAAAATGTTCTAGCGATACATGTTTTATTATGCATGTTATTACGGTTTGATGATATATTATTTTGTTCTAAAAAATTGTTGTCTCTATTAGTTTTCTGTTATGCATTTTTTATCGCTTACATGCATAATAAAATGCTTAACATACATAATAATTTAAAAAAAATAATATGCAACCGAGTTGGAATAACATGCACAACAAAGATCTTAATGTGCACAACAAATCACACACAAATTACGTATCGATAGTTTGTATATGTTCATCAGCTCCCTGGATTTAAATATTTCGCGACCACTTTTTATGATCAATTTATTATCTCAAAAAAAAAATAATGTTTGAGAATTTGACCTCCAAATATAAATTATTTGATCGAAATTTAAATTATTCTATTGAGTCCAATTATAATTTGTAAATTTAATTAAAAAGAAACTCTAATAAAGAGAGAAGAATTAAGTATAGAGGCAGGATTACTTTTCAATTGACATATTGAACTATATATATAGTACAATATGTGGATTCACAAAATCAGTGTTTTTGATCCCCTATAAATGTTGTCTAAATTTCGTTTATCACAACAAAGGTTGGCTTTTCTAGTTGAGAATTAAAATGAAATTGTTTGATTTTGAAAGAAAATAAAATAAAATAAACAGTACTGGATTAATGCTTGTTTGAAATGAATATATTTTTGATAATTACCGAGTCTTTTTTTATTTCCTGAGAGATGAATGAGTGGTTTTGCTATTTAAAATTGACCTCAAATTTTCTTAATATTTTCCGCAATATTAAACTATGATTTCACGTCTTACACAAGCTCTTAATTAGAAACTAACTAGCTTGGTTGAAACCGCTTTTCTTAAACGATTCATATGTTATGTTAATATGTTATAGTTAATTTTCCGAGCACGCTCGATGCTCTTATCAAATTTAAACTATATGTTTCAAAGAAGATGTTGAAGATAAAAATCACAACGCAATTATATCATCACATTTTTTTTATTGTAAATTATATCATAACATTTACGGACCCGAATCTGCTGTAGCGCAGTAACGCGTTACAGCAAATGGACGATCCGGATCGACCGTCAATTTCGCGATCGACCGCCAGCGATTGAAATCAGAGAGGCATTTATATTTGATACGAATCTTGATGCAATAAGTGAAAATCGAACGATTTAAATACTGCGCTACACCGTCCTGCACAGCACTAGATACTGTTCCAACATTTACCGCGTGACATATGACATATCAAGATAAATGTATTCATTAATTAATGGAATCATGGTTGACGCTATAAAGGAGCAGCGGTGGTAGCTTACCGCACAAGTCCGAGGATGCACACGGTATAACAGCTGTTTGCCTATTCGACGCGATCAACCATTCCGACTCACAAGTCGCAAACAAAAGGAAATCCCAATTCCCACCATAATTAATTAGTATTTCTGAAATACTTTTCAATTAAATAGTGAGTCTCAGACTCAGTACTCAGTAGGCCCCACCTGTCTGAAAGCGAGAAATTGGCGTGCGCTGCTCTCACTTGCACAACCGAAACACCGACTTTAGAAAGGGATGGATGATATCTCTGTGTCAGTTACTAATAACCATTGATGTAATGAGTCACCGAGTTTGAGTGGTCGTGGAGCTTTTGACACCCGCCGCAGAGAATCCTGGTGATCCTGTGTTTCATTTATTAGTATTTAGGACTGATTCCAGTGCTCTACAATTTTCTTATTATAGCTCTACTATTTGCTAGTGCTTACCTTCGACAGCTAAGGGATTTATAATTATAACGTTGAACTCGATATATATTATCTTCCCAAAATATAAATTTAACAAAATAAGAGGATAATAATTTATGAAGTAACATGACCTCCTCATAGGCTCAGCTCATACCATTTACAATTAGATATTACTGCATTGTACGGTAAAAATTGCAGGGGTGCTGACAGCTAAGACTTTTTCACCAAGTCATCACTCATCAATAGTCAAAAGAGAAAAAATAGAAAGTTCCCAGCAATAACATGCTTCCATAGTTCCATGTCAGCGTTTCCTTCCGAAATATAAATAGTTGATCAATGCCACCATCATTCCTTCCTTCTTTGCTGTTTGAAGTTTGAATATTTCAACATTCAAAAACCCGAAACCCAACTAACCTCCATCTCTCTTTATAAACAAATAGCTTTCCTACTCCATCGCCGACTCGATCTCCCTCTTTCTCTTTCTCCTTACGCTTTCGGATTCTTCTCTCTTTTTTGAAAATCTTCAGATTCTTCTCTCTATTTCTCCTCTTTCTAACCATCTCTCTCTCTCTAATTAAGCTGTTTCTTTTTCAGCCAAAAGAAAATATACATTCGTTTCTTCTCTAATGGCAACTAAAAGCAATCCTCACTTCACTGTTGCGTTTCTCCTTCTCATCCTTTTCTTCACAAATCCATGCAATGCAAGATTGCTCAAGGAGGCGAAAGAGGAGGTACATCAAGACGAGCAGATCAAGATCGTAACTAATACAATGGCAGTGCCGGTAACAAACATGAAGTATAGGCCTTTGGTGCTAAACATGCTACCAAGAGGTGTGCATGTACCACCGTCCGGTCCCAGTCATGGCACAAATGAGCTCAACAATTGAGGTGCTAAACTGACCAGAGAATCAGAGAAGTTATTCGCTCGTAGATATGTTTTTTGATACTTGATTTTGCTGTATTTTGTAGATTTGAATTGATCTAGAACTTTTAGGTTTAAATATGATATGATACATTATATACAGGATAGGTTAGTTAGATTGATTAATTTGCATGGTTACTTTGTTACACGCCATGTGTTTCTTTCATATTTTTTTTTTCTTTTAATTTTTTGATGTAGTAAATTCATTGATTCTTTGATTTAGTGGAATTGAAGTTCGATTTAGACAGTTAAAATACCAAGTTTTGCTTACTTACTGTTATATATGTAATGTGTTACTGATATTGTCAATCTGTGATTTAGTTTAGAGAAAATATTTTGTTTGCACCGAACGATTTCTGAACTGTGATTTAGTGATGAGGTTAAATATAAATAAATAATATATCAATATTTTTTACATGAAGAATGGATCTTAAACTGCTTTTGTCGCATCAAAATAAAAAAGTGATTCTTTAAAATTTAATTTTCGTGAGTTATTATTTTGTTTACATAATCCAGAGTTAGAAATTTTGATTAATTCTTAATCATTAAAGTAAATGTCCAGATGATCTAATTACCTTTTTGAACTCTCAACGAGCATTGCGTACAGAAATGAACAGTGGCAAGTATAAAATTGGAAAAAAAAAAAATTTAATGCAAAAAGGACCTTCAGTTTTGGCTATACAAAATAAACACGTGATTTTGTAGTGATCACATATTATGATTTAGTTCACAATTCAATCTATAAGAATCAGCATTATTCGAATAATCTGTATTATTACATTTTTGTTATTCTATATCAGTTTTGAGTTAATTCACGGTAGCAAACTTGCAATACAAGTAGTTCATTTCACATATATTTAATTATATGAATAATATTGTTTTCATACATGCAGTCTATATACACGCTTTTACTTTATTGTTTATAAAAAGAAGAATGTTTGTTAACGAAGTCAAACTTTATTGATACGCGCTTCTTTGTCTCTGTCATGCACTACATGCTAGCTATATTTCTGCTTGATGAATAAAAAAAAAATCTACATTTCTGCTTGTTCAACGTGCAGATCATTCCATTTCAAGCCAAATTCTATCTAGTGTAGTGATGAGATATAAGATCTTCATGGAAGAGGTCTGGAGTTTAAGCTTCGTTGGAGGCTACTTTTAGAGAGGTTTTTCAACTTTATTTTCTGATTTATTTGTGAATGTGTGTGTTGTAAAACTACGGACAATACAAGACCAGATTCAATTTCAAGTTTTTCAATGTCAGTGCAATTAATAAACCGGTCAATACAAGACCAGATTCAAGCGAGCAAACATATATCTTTGGGCCTAAAAGAATTTGGATTGAAGGTTAATTTAACATACGAGCTCTAATTATTTAGCCCAACACTGATCCAATTCATGTTTATATATACCAACTGTTTTCTTAATTTATAAGTGATGACTGGGCCTTAATTTATCGGAGATGTCTTTGTTATTTGTAACTTCTTTTTTTCTGTCGAATGGAGCCACCGTAAATAACTTAATTTTTTTTTTGAAATAAGTGGAGAGCGCATATTATTTCATTTTTTTTTTAACAAAAACGAAGAAACAAAGAATACAAAATTCAACCAACAAAATCAACATTTCATACTTACTATCACTATCTATACAATCTAAAATCCAACAAAATGACAAAATAAAATCGCTAGTAACAATACAATGCCCTTTGAGTAAATGTAAACACAATAACAAAACAAGATTAATCCCCCTGGTTCCATACAATCATCTTCACGCACTTAGAAATCCTATCAATATGGATGATATTTGAGCATCAACACATCCCCGCAATTGCCAGCAAGACATCTTGTACTTCTACCAACCGTCGTCTCTGATGCTTAGCTAGTGGTCGCACCCGAACTAAAGTGGAATATGGCCCATGATCACTTTGTTATATCTGCACCTTACCATCTCCATATCACACCTCAATCAGAGCTCGATCGTACTTCGCACACGTTCACGAGCCAATTGTTAGTCGCACTAAAGCCCTCCCAACAAATGTGATCAATCTCGAACGCCCTATCATCTCTCTCACATCTCCTAGCACAACATCCACACACGACTTCCCCATCTTGATCAATACAATTCACAATCAAGGATTAGAAATCCCCAATTCGACTCACATTAGTGCTTCTTGATCAACACATCTCGCGATTGGCACTTCATGATTAGTTTTGCACAATCAGTCTCACCCTCATGGATCGATCAGCGCCTCTCGATCAACACATCCCAATCAACACTACACTGGCATCTATCAACTCAGACAACTATCTTATCAGAATCAATCACAAAAAAATTTCTGAACAATCTCCACGATCTGGCCATTGTCTCAATGATATGGCCCTTGTCTCTCTGAGGCTTTGCGTCACCAGCACAGCTACTGCAAGGTACTGACACAACAACGCCTTTGTCCCATTGTCAGCCTCGGTCATCTCATTGATCTACAATCGATCTAAGCACATCGATCATCACCTCCCTTTGTCAGCATATCAACCTCAGTTCGCATTAGCAGCCTCAAATCATAGTTCAGATCAGCACCAGTCTCAAAGATACATATTTGGTTAATTTTATCTTCGTCAAGTAAGAGCAAGCACATTATCTATACCTTCCCCTTGTATGTGACCAAGTCTCCAGCTCAAGCACCTTCACAGTTCAAATCGAGCACAACATCAACACGATCAAGTATCGAGCACAACATTAGCATCAACATCAGCACCTTCACAATTCAGATCAAGTCTCGAGCACAACATTAGCACCTTCACAGTTCAGATCGCCTCGTTTCTCTCCGCAACTTCACGATATGTTTCTATCTCACAATCTGTTCTATCTGTCTCAGCAATCACGATCTGAGCGATCTCAAGCTCGATCGTCTTAGCAACCTCTCTCAATTGATCCCAAACAAAGTTCGATCATCTAAGCATGCACGATCTCCTCTTGCATCAATCACGATACGAAACCAGGGAGGGAGGAGTAGTAGTACGATGAAGAGGTAGGAGAGGGAAGGAGGAGGGAGGCCGGAGGCGACCTCTCCACCTAGGATTTTGGAAATCGCATGTGTGTCGTTTATCGAAAATACAAGCTATTGACAACGTGATTGATGCAAGAGGAGATAGCTTCTAAATAGCTTAACCTTGAGAATATTCATTTATTATTTCTCGTTTTTTTCTGGTCTGGCACGTACAATAAAGTAGTTTCTATTTTATATGTATAGAGTATCACTGTATCAGTGTTAGTACTGGCACATGACGTCCAATTTTCGCCTTTTGTTATTATCAGAGCTTTATTTTTTTTATTTTTGTAGTTTGTATATATATGTACAAGATTAACATGCTACAGTTTTGACCAGAACGCGCGTTATGCATTAGCCTAATCACAATGAATTATTTTCTCTCCTAAAGTGCATAAATGTGTATATCAACTGACGGAAAAAAAAACTTTGATCAGACGGCCAGAAATTTTGAAGCAACCGTATTATCAATGTATCACATCGAATGTTGTTTGCTATATATATATATGTACACAATAATCCCCACTTCTAAAGATGTATATCGTACTACAAATATGGAACAACCATATGCCATGAACCGATACCGATTGGACAAACTTGATGTAAAACAAATTATTATTGCATATTTGTTCCGCAAAATATTTGTTCTGATTGTGGTTTTTAAGTCACTTAATATCTCAATACATTTATACTATAACTAAAATTTGCAGATATGCTCAAGATATTTATATAAATTAATTATTGTAGTTCTGTAACAATGAAACTTCATTACTTTCAAAAAACAATGAAGCTTCATGACGGCATTGCTGTGTCATCCAACATGCTGATTAAAGATTATTAATAACACATTAGAAACTAGAGTCTATCCATGTTACAAACAATGGAAGAAAATGTTCTAATAACAGTATTATATTACTCCAAACAAAGTCATGTGAATCGATCGACGGGCTTGCATTCATCACAACCAATTTCTTGGTTTCTACTAGTTAGCGTCATCTGAGGAACGTGAGTTTACAAAAGAGTGCTGCAAAAGAGCCGAGACAGAAGGTCGATCTTGGGGTTCTACCTGGAGACACTTATCAATGAAGTCACGGGCACCATCTGACAGTGTCGTAGGGATTGATGGCCTTTCTCCTCTTACAATCTTAAACAATGCTAGTGTCTGGAGTTTAGAGAGATTTATAAGTATATTTATGCCAGGTTAAGAAGTATATTTATCACTAAAAAAAAGATAATAGATAGGTTCTAAGTTCAAAATATTCTGGTAGGAGGCCTTTGCTTACCCATTCAGTTTTAGGGTAAGGAAGTTCTCCAGTCAACATCTCCAAAACAGTGCAGCCGAGACTCCATATGTCAGCAGAAAGGCCATATGGCCTTGATTTGGCAACCTGAATTGGCCTCTTTAGGTTAGATGGAATCATGGAAATTATGGAAAATGTCCACAATTACCACAAAAAAGGTGCTACTGTCTGTGTCAGTTTGCTCCAAACTTCAATTCTTACTTTTTGTCAAATGGCCAAAAAGTTCCAGTTAGGTATTTCCAAGTTCTTGGGTAGAAATTCTTTAAACAGGTTTGTAATGTATTATAGTCATGCATGGATATCTCAGTAACTGGAGGTGGCTAAGAGAATAAAAATATTGAAAAAAAAAAGCAAACATCCAAATTATTCTAGTCCTTTTGCTAACAAGTATTACCTCTGGGGCCATCCAATAAGATTTAGCGTTGATGAAAGGATCAATCTGAAATTTTTTTTGTACATGAATAAGTCATTTTACTTTGAAACTGAAGTTAAAAATAGAAGGTAACAATCTGAATCTTACCTCTATTGCTAACCCAAAATCTGCTAGCCTTGCACATCCATCGGAATCAACCAATATGTTGGCACATTTGATATCTCTGTAGAAACCAGTATTAAGCATCCAAAAGAAAATGAACACAATAAAATATAGCTTATGCATTTTTTACATTTTATCACATTCTAATTGTTTGTCATTCAAACTTTATCTATGCAAATTAACTAACACATTTCACCCGTAGACATTATGCATTTCTCAAATTAAAAGAGATTTATGAACCATCTTAGAAGTTTAAATTTAGAGTCATTCCGCTATGGATTGTGGCCTTAAATTTCATGGCCTTCATTATTTAACAAATGGTCGCATTATATGTCAGGAACTCTGCAATCTCCTTCCATACTATCATGCTTTCTGAAAGCTGTCAGTCCCATAGACCGTTTGTTTGTTTCATGTTAAAATCCAATTGCAGAAAACTAATTATCAGATATGACTTACCTGTCTCTCTGAAGAAAGAGCATATTAGAAAGAAGAATTTGAAAACACAAGGGCGAGTAAATTTCATGCTTATCAATTTCTTCAAAGAGACTTATTTGTTGAAATTAATATTTGTATGTTTTCTATATTAATTGGTTAAGATTAAGAGTCCTGTTGGAATGTGCAATTAATGCACATGATAGTTGTTCTTTTATGTTAATTAATAAGTAGTATTTCTAGGAGATGACATACAAACTTGTGTTATGAGTAATGACATTTAAAATTATATGATATTTAAGAGGTATATTATAGCCTATAAATAGAGATGTTGTCATTTGTAATTGCAAGTGAGTAAGAAACAAAGTTGTATTGTGTAGTTGTGTTATAAAAGAAATATTTTCTACTTCTTCCTTTTTTTTTCTCTTTCACTAAAATATTATAACAAAGGCAATATGCCAACATATGTGGTATCAGAGTGTCAGATGATTAACAAGGATCAATCATGGCGAAGAACAAAAGAAAAAAAAGAGAGTAGATGAGAAAAAAGAAAAAAAATATGGTGAGTCTCGGTATTAGTTTTTTTAAAAAGTTAAGTGTTATGTTTTTTTTTAGTTTGATTTAATATATGAGTTATTTGAGTTGTTAGAAAAGGAATTAAAATGAGTCAAAAAATAATCAAATCCTCTATTTTGATTCTTATGAGAAAAGTGAAGCGTCCAGTTAATGAAAAGATATAGTGTGTTGAGTTTTGTTGAAAAAAGAAGAAGAAAAAAAGAAAGAAAGAAAAAATATTTTTGTGGTATTTTTTGAAAATAGTTTTCGATGATGTTGTGAAAAAACGAAGTTGTTTCTTGATGATTATTTTCAGAAAATGACGGATGTATACTTTTTTGAGTGATGATGATAGAAAAAGAAGAGAAGAAAAAAAATGACAATGATGAGAGAAATATATCAAGCAGCGGATGTTACAAAAGTGTGGTGAAGTCTCTATCCATGATCTTCGAAGAATGTATTGATAAGTGAAACCGATGTGAGTAATGACTCACAAAAGAAAAGCATGTAACACGAGAGATGGTTGCTGGATAAAAGACCAGTGACACGAGTGTCAAGGAGAAAAGACAGTAACACGAGAAGATGTTTGCTGAAGAAAAAAAAAGATGAAGATCATAAGAAGATGTGGTGAGAAGCCACACTAAATAGACGCGATGAGGAATCGCGGTGTGGGTATGAAGCTCACATATACATGACCTGTAAAGTCACGCAATTGGAGAAGGAGATTAAACCACAATTTATTTTGCGAGCAAGCAAGAAAGAATTGTAGATATATGCTAATAAGAATGATTTCGAAGACTGGCACTGTGAAACGCTGCAAGTTTTTGAAAAATATAATAAAGACACGAAGGTAAGTTATGAAGAATGAGAAATAACAAGTATCAAGAAATCATCGAGAATGAAGATATAAAAATGAAGAGATTGTTGAAACACCACCGACACAATTGAAGAAAAAACAAGTTTGTGTAGCTTAGATGATTATTGGGATGACAGATAAAAATATTAAGGAGGAGTGTTGAAATTAATATTTTTATGTTAATTAATTGTTTGAGGTTTCAAGGGTTATGTTGGATGTGCAATACATGCACTTTGTAGTTGTGATCTTTTATGTTAATTAATGAGTAATATTTATAAAAAATGTCATAAGAACTTGTGTTATGATTAATGACATTTAAGTCGTAGAATATCTAAGAGACATCTTATAACCTATAAATAGAGGAGTTATCATTTGTAATAGCAAGTGAGGAAGAAACAAAATTGTATTGTGTAGTTATGATATAGAAGAAATATTTTCTGCTCCTTTCTCTTTTTTTCTTATCTTTCACTAAAATATTATAACAAATGTCATATGCCAACATTATTAAGGGTAATTTTATGTATCAAAGGAGATACCTGTGCAAGATATTGTGTTGATGAAGATAATTCAGCCCATCTAAAATCTGCCGCGTATATGCTGAAACTTGTGATTCTTGTAAGCTATGATTTCTGTAAGCAGACGCCAAAGAGCCTTGTGTAACTAGTTCAAGGAATATGTAAAACTTCCCATCCTTCTATATTTATCAAGCAAAAAAAAAATGATTATTTTTGTTAGTAGTTTAAATTGTTGTACAGAACAAATCATCTCATCTGGGAAAATAAAATTCCGATTATGAAAAGACAAAAATATTATGCTACACAAAAGGTACTTTTGAAAATTATTCCCACCATTTGCCAACTTTGAAAATAGAATTACCATCTCCCACCTTACTATATATGTAACAGAAACCAGTCATTATTAATCAAAACAAAAATTGAAGTAAAAAATGACTATATACCATTCTTTTTAACTAAACCAAATTCTATAAAGTTGCAAGAACCGGAATTAATGAAAATAAACCAGAAGAAAACTAGTGTGTACAAATTATCAATTGAAATCCAGAAGTTGGTAGCTGAGGACTAGCTGTAAATATGGTGCTATTTGCAAGTAACTTTATGTTAATTGGGTGTAATTGCAATATAAAAATGGGAAATAATGAATATTTATACCTGATCAGTGCCATAGTACTGAACTATGTTTTTATGCTGCAGAGGACTCATCAGCGAGATGTTCTGCATTGGTAGATTGATGTGAATAAAAGATACATGTTGAACAAGTAATTTTAGCAAATTGTAAAATGAATGTTGAGAACCAAGATAACTTTAGCAAATGGTAAAATGAAGGTTGCAAACTTGCAATCACCTTCTCGAGTAGAAGGATTGACTGTTTTCTGTTGCTTCCTTGATCAATACATATTTCCTTTACAGCAAAGAAGAATCCATCACTGGAACGATGATTAAGTAAAGAATTAGCAGTGTGCTAACAAATCATGGTCACTCTTTTGTGAATAAATTGATGTCGAATAACTAATAAGTACTTAAGCTTGCTACTTTTGAAGTACCAGACACTGTTAGTAATAAATATCTTATGATGTATTACTAAGATTTTGAAGGAGCAAATAGAAAATTTTAATAAAACTAACAACTCTTTTCTAGAGTTGATCAATTAATTAACACTGTGTTTGAATAACCGAAGGTGAATGAAAAGGAAAGAAAATAGTATGAGGGAATGAAATGAAATGGTAAAGAAGTTTAAAGCTTTTAACCTCTTCTTGTTTGAATGACAAATCAGGAAAAAAAAATTAACTTTTCTTTTTTCTTAGATAACCTCCAATACACTCTGATTTGAAAGATAAATAATTATCATTACAAGAGGTTAACTCATTCCATACTTTATCCTTCACCTCCATTTAAAATTTTCAACCAAACAAAATTAATTATCTATTTTTCCTTTTCATTCCATTCTATCTCTTTCATTAAACTCCATCCAAACAAGATAACGACCCACAAGCCAAATTTACTTCTGATTGTTTGCACCAAATAGCCCCCATTAAGCAAGAATCGGATCTGGTGCCGCACGGCACCTGTGTAGCGCAAAGTGTGGGTTGTCTGATTTTTTTGGCTGCTTTGAGATTCGTGTCAAATTCTCATAGCTGGCAGTCGATGTCCCCATTTAACCAACTCTTTTTTTTTGAAAGAGTCCATTTAATCAACTTAAGTGGTCCATTACCATTATGTATACTTCTGTCTTTTTCCAAATTTGAATCTTAACCATAATGGTATAAACCTTCCAACCTGAGTAACTCGACTTTCCATTCCTAACAAAACTAAAGTTTACAATCATTAAACTTACTGATCCATAGCTTCATAAACTGTCCCAAAGGAGCCACTTCCAAGCAGGTGACCTTTCTCCCAGGAGCTAATGGTTCTTTTCAAGCTCCCATGTGTAGAGGTGCCAATCACCTCTTCCCTCTCTTCTCTTGAATCCATTCCTTGCTCAGATGTCACTTCCATTATAAAAATTCGAAAATTCAGTAAATTGCTAGAGTTTCTGACAAATTTAGTAATAAGAGTGGAAAAGAAGGTAATTTTACGGGGGTGAAATAGAGAAACCCAATTGCTCTTTTTTTATTTTGCAGTTTTATAAGCAAAAGGAAATTCGGATATTAGAAATTGGGGAAGACTCGGTCTTTAGCGTGTGCTCTCCGGTGTCGCAAAGAAATGGAATGGGAAGAGAACGGAACTTTTGAGCTATTGTTCTTCCACTCACTTCCTCCTTTTTTCTACTTTTTTTTTTTATTTTTCACCCACTCACTGTTTGTACTTTTTAGGGAATCGAAGGGTCAGGTAAATTAAGCACGACGAATTTTAGTCGAATGTGTTTATATTTTTGTATGCAATGTAATTTTATTTTCTAAAACATTTACATTTCTATGTAGTATGTACTAACTAATGGGTGCTTCAAATTGTAATATTTATATGACACCATATTAATTTGATGTTATGTCAGGGGCAGATTCAGAGTTTTTGTCAGAAATTTTAAGATTTACGATTTTTTTTTTCAGGAGTTCAAAGTGATGCTTATTCTTAAAAAAGAATTATCTTATATGATCATTTGTACAAAAAAGTTTCAAATACATGGTTCTTTTAATATGTGGTCATTGGTGAAATTTTTTTTCTAGGGATTCAGCTGCAGTCTTGGATGCATATGACTTCGTCACTGACCATGCCATCTTGGGTCCGAATTTGATGTTGCGCAGCATGCGGTTCGAATTTTCGGCACAGTACGAATGGATCGTCCAAGATAAATTGGAGGAATTGAGTCTTATAAATTTGGTAGGTATGAATCTTAAAGCAGGACAAAAACACATTCAATGACTCATAATTGCTGTTAGAGGCGTAGTCAGAAATTTATATGGTTCATAAAAAAATTTTGACAGCATATGTAGAGCATAACATCTAAAATAGTAGCGACAATTTCAAAATGAATAATTTGAAATAAATTACCTTCAAACTTATGATAAATCAAATATATCAAAAACAACAACACTAGTTCCAAATAATAATTCGAACATAAAAAATAATAGATTCCAGATAATAAAAATATAAATTACAACAATTTTCTATAAGAATTTTATTTTCATTGATAATTTTGCATAATAGGTTTAAATTCCATTTTGTTTTTTTTGTATATTTGTTTGCAACTCTATTCATTTAAGGTGGAGAAAAAAAATAATGAAATGAGATGTCGCTTGGAGAAATTGAAGAAGAATCATGACCTGCCAAGTATAGTAGATGAAGTTGAAAAGGTAATCGTCTCTCTCTTTACTGGTTTATGTCAGGTCCAGAAAATGAAAGAGGCGAAGATCAGTCGGATTCAGTTCAGTTGGTTTCAGAAAACTTTTGAGATGGGTTTCATAAACTTATCTAATTTACAAGATAACTCCGAGTTTACGAGGAAGTTTATGAGGAACATTCTGAGGATGACTCTGAGTTTTTTTTTTAAGGCATCGAGGAGGAGCGATACGAGTATGGTCGCGATTTTCTCATCGAAGATTCCGAGGAGGACATACACGAGGTCAACACCGAGAATTTCTCTAGTTTGAAGAGTTACTCCGAGAATTCCGAGAAGGCACGCGATAAAAGATTTTGAAAGAAATAAAAAAAAGAATCGATAGCTGTGTCAGCGACAACTACAATTTTACAGGTATTTATTGCGAATCGACTGGTGTGACAGAATTTTTTGTAGAAATTATCGTTTATAATAAGTAAGAGAAAAACCTTATTACTTGCAAATATGTCATTATGTTGCTGTTGATAGGGTCTCACCATAATCGGTCCGTATCCAAATACAATAATATTGATTGGCTACAAGGATGACTTGTTTCCACTCGAATGAAGTAGCGCCTGGAGCTGACCCGTTGGGAGATGACTCGTTCCCCGACGAGTTCAACAAGCCTAAAAAGGCATCAACTCGCCAACTTATATGATCCGGTTGAATCGGTCGACCCATTCCTGTCAAAACCTAATAAGCCTATAAATACAAGGTTTAGGAAAGAGATTAAGGAGATGCTTTCATTCTTACATAAGATTAGTCAAATTTAGCATTTCTCTCTCTCTTCCTCATTCTTTAATCCACTCCAACTTATGACTCGACATTTTGGAAGTCGGAGTAATATCGTTTAGTAAAATCCGTCTTTCTACATCTCGGCATGATTTCAATAAGTCGAGATTAGCTGTATTTTATTTCTTCTTTGTATATTAGTTGTAATATGTCATTTTAAGGCATTTAATGTTTTTTTGCAAATATGTTTTTTTTTTGTAAAAAAATAATGACTTATAAGTTATAAACAACCTAATTTTATTTTTACAACAAATAATTAAAGGAGTTGTCAAAAAAATTAAAGAGACGGATGAAGGCAAATAACTTAAATGCTCATAAGTTTATCTTTGACAACAAAAATATATAAAAATAGTTGAATAAATAATACTTAAATTAAAGTGAGCTAGAAGGAGCAACATAATATTTGAAGGAGAAATTAAAATGAGAAAGAATTATGTGGGAATAAAGAATAATGATGGAGAGTTAATGTCGTTTATATATAGAGAACGAAAATGTTGGGAAGAAAAAAGGCGGACTTAATCTGTGGGATTCTTTGTTCGTTTGGAGCGTTGGATTGAGAAGAAATTGTGACCCGTGGGCTACAAGTTTTATTTGTCCAGAATTTTTATAGCGGGTTTTAGAAAACAACCGATATAAAATCTTTTTATATCGGTCCTTGGCCCAATTCACTATAAAAAGTTTTTTATAGCGGATGTTTCGACCCACCCGCTATTAAAGTGCAGTTTTTATAGCGGATCAACTGACAGCCGCTATAAAAAGTCCATATTTTATAGCGAAGGTGCTGGAGACCCGCTATAAAAAGTTGTGCACTGTTTTTTCGATTTTCGAATGCATCTTTAATATCTCATTTCGATAAAAGTTCAGTATTAAAAATATAAACTGAATATTAAAATTTTCACTGATTCTTTTAATAATTGATTTTTTGTAAAACAGATATAAAATGGAAGTATTAGAAATCTTTTCTATAGTAGTGGAAATCTATCGGAATCAAATAATCGAATAAAATTAAGTAGCACCTTTTATTAACAAATAAGATGGTAGCCAACAGATTGAAAGACTCCACACATGCTCATGTTTTCAAAGATTAAACCACCAACTAAGAGGCATTGTTTTTATTTTTAGTCATAGATGCAGGCATGCTATATCCTGCGGTCAGTATTGCACCAGAGTATACGAATTCATATCTGTTGTTATTTTGGGGAATAACATGATTATGTTTTCTTCAGATCTGACCGTCTATTTTTAATCTAACGGTTAAAATATATAATACATCGGGTCTGTACAATCTATCTGTATCGTATGTTCATCTGCATGAAAATCTGACGGTCGGATCATAGAATAAGAGTGCTGTTATCCCAAGAATAACAGTAGATACAGACTCCAGAGTATACCTGTTCTTTTGCAGGAGGCTCTTTGGTCACTTATTTTCATTATTATTAAAAAAGTTAAATGATTAATAAAAACTGCAAATGATTGAAGTTTTTCTTCCTTGGTTTGCACAAAAATATATTAATTGCAAGAAAACCGGTCTAGTGTAATAACAACTCAAGTACCAAAAAAGGAGAACTAAATCTGCTGCTTATTAAAACTCTTTTGTTTCCTGCTTGTTTCAATCTGAACCGTTCAAAATTCATCTAACAGTCAAAGCATCTGTTTTCTGAATCAAATCATAATCGTTCGTGGCGATCGATCGATTCGTGACGGTCGAATCGAGACAAGCAAAATACTGCTTGCCTCAAATACAAGCAGCAGATTCGGATCCAAAAAAGGAGTGCAATTAGAGAAAAGCATCTTTCTTGGTCACTATCGCATGAAATGATGTAAAATTAATAAAAGTTCAGCTTAACTAGGCATTAATTGGCTTAATGGCCCCCTTGTAATTATCACATTTAGTGCTTTTTGAGTCGCTGGGTTATCATTAAAAGAACTTTAATTATTTCTCTCTGAATAATGGGCAAATAAATAAATGCAATATTATCTAATCATGACATTTTTGTGGCTCTTTCAAGTTCATCTTTAACAACTAAAAAAATTATAAACCGTCTGGGGAGCACTAATTTATGTTATTATGGTATTCAATTTGATCAGTTCAATTTAAATTAGACACGTCAAATTCCACATTGCTTTTCGACAGGTTTTAAAAAATATCCAACTTAATTTGATTTGAATAAGATGGTTCATATCTGCTATATGCACTAATGAAATTTAAATATGAATAATTTGATGCAAATGAAAGTTTATGGGACAATTTATATTGTACAAAAAAGTTGAGAACAAAAAAATTATTTTCTTTTAATTATAAAACCTGAGTAGGTCCAGCCAGTCCTGCCTATACGGATTGATATTGAACGCATGCTTTGCATAGGTCCACGAGAGTAAATATTTTATAATATTTTAGTACTTATAAATCATAAAAGAGACCACCCGCATATATTATTTTTTATTTTGTAACCACAGGCAAACCTAACTGATTTTTCACTTTTGTAACATAGATAGGGCTGCTAATTGACGGATTTCAGTTCAGGTTCAGCTCAGCTCGCTAAAGAGAAATTAAAGTTCATGATCAAATCAAGTCCATAATTATCTACTAATATCTAGTTCATATTCAGTTCATCTTATAACCGAATAATGTCCACTATTTGTTCATAAGCTAACCATATGGACATGATTCTGGACATCACAGTGCACTGTCCTTTTAAATGAAAGCTCTTTCATCACTGTATTGAATAACATAGGTTTCTTTGTGCTAATAACTTAGTTCTCTCTTTGTGAAACAGAGAGTTAGAACTTGGTTGATCTATTGGGATGTTTGAACATATTTTTATTTAATTAACACTGAGCTCGCAATTAGTTCACAATTTGTCCATAAGTTGTTCATGATTGTCCACAATTAGTCCAGTTCAGTTTTATCAATTGAACTTGAACTGAACTTTAACCAAGACCAAAAATAGTTCATTTCATAAATGTTCAATAGTGTTCAGTCCATTTTGTCCATGAACCATCTTGTTCATTAACAACCCTACACATACACGTAGACAAGGGCAGAATCATAACATCGAATTAGAGTGACGAATTTACACAATTTTTTTATAATTATAAAAATGATAGTGATAAAAGTAGTCAAGGAGTACGAGTTTTTCGATTGAATGGTCAGAGCGGTATTTCTACGGTGCGAAATTTTTTTGAAAATATAAGTACAGAAGTTTTTCTACTGTGTGGGAGAAAAAAGTTTCTCTTCTGAATGTATTACAAGTATGGTCATGTAGAAAAATATTTATGACAGTGATCATAAGTAGCAAAAATTTCTGGACATTTAATTATAATTTTGATCAAATGTTCTTTAAATTCGACCTACTCAGATTGATAATACGAAAATAGAAATGAATATATATTGTACCTGATGCGGACTGAAAATAAAAAGACAAAATTATAATTAATTGGTCAGAATTGTTTGCTATATATGATCGAAATTACAATTAATTTTCTATGCGTAATCAATATCCTAAATAAATGTTCTAAACAAAAAATAAACATTGACTATCTATGGTAGAAATCTATTGTGCGGCAAAAAAAACTGATCGCATGATAAAAAATGTATCGTTCTGACCATTCGATCGAAAAACTCGTACGCATTGACTACTTTTATCACTACTTTCATAAAAAGGTTGATTTATAAGTATAGAATAATTTTAATTTTATAAAGATGTGAAATTCAATTTAGATCACATTATACAAAATTTTTAATATTTTTAATTTTAATTAAAATGTTAACTATAATCTTATCATTTAATTAAATTTAATTAGATAATTAAATATGGGGTTCAAATTTTTCTTGGCCAAAGGGGGGTCGGGCTCATCATGGCCCCATGTTTGTTCTGCCCCTGCACGTAGACCTGTCTAACGTGTGAAACGATCACAAAAGAGGGTTGTTTCATTGACCGTTTTGTTTAATGAACGATTAAGAAATTTTATGTCGTTAACTGTTTCGTTAAAAAAATGATCGGAACGAATCAAAACGATAAACTCATTTCCCTCGCTCTTCATTCATGTCCTCTTCCATCACACTAAAGCAAATAAGGAACCAATGATGAACGATTCTAACCATACACATGAATCAAATGCTTCATCTCCTCATTCGAGTCATCCTTCATCTTCTCTATCATCGCCTTCTGTCAGCATAGCCGGTGGTGAACGATTCTAATTGACCATACACATAAATCAAATCTTTCATCTTCTCGTTCGAGCAATCATTCATCTCCTCTCTCATCATCTTCTCTCAGCATAGCCCTTTTCTCTGAAATCAAAATAATTCTATCAATACACATTCACAAACGAAACTATGAAACAAACGATCACGAATCAATATATTTTCGTCAATTATTTTGTTATTTAAAGGAAAGAAATTTCTTTAATCGTAATCGTTATATTTGTCACGAAATAAACAAAAAAATGATTAAACAACTGGTCATTAATATACATACATACCTACAAAGTTTTGTATGACTTGTTGATGCTAACATCCAACCAAAATGTCAAGTTGTCGCCTTGTCGGAGCTTCGTCGTGGCATTCACAAAGTTATAAATACGTATGCAGAGGATAAAAATACACCAAAGATAAAAAAAGATGTCATATATGCACCGACAAAATGTCATGCACCACCTTTCCCCGATTTTTGTAAAAATGGAAATTAAATAAAAAATAATAATTAAACAGAAAAATTAGTTTGGAAGCTTCAAAAATAATATAGATCAGGGTTTCAATCAATGATCTATAGCGTTTTTTTTATATAAAGAGAGAGAGATGAGAGGACGTTGCGAAATTTTGGAAGAAAACAAATAGGTCAGGATTGCGAACCCTGATTTATAGCATTTTTTTTATAAGATGGTATTGTGAACACTGTCCTATATCTTTGCTGAGATGCAATAAAGCTCAAGGTTGTCAATACAGTCCATAAATTATAGGTCAGGATTGGTAACCCTGGTCTATACTATTTTTGGAGCTTCGAACTCAATCTTTTTGTTTAATTATCTTTTATTTTTTTAATTTCAATTATTAAAAATATCGGCACCTTTTCCTTTATTTTCCTTTCCTGGGCCACGAAATAAAAATAAAAATACAAGTATCGCATTGTAATTAACGTACAAGTTTCATTAAAAAAGATAACAATTCACGTATAGAAAATCAAGAAATCATCCTTGCACATTTTGTTACTACAAACCTCAAATTATTTATACTTAGTATACATAGAATTCAAATATAAACTTTAATGTGTTTATATATATATATATCTTATACAATGAAGGTTTAACACATTATTTTAAATGATTAAAAGAAAATTCAAGTTAAAAATTCAATGAAGTAAACAAGAGACAGCTTGCGAAGTTTTTAATTATTATAATTAACGTATAAACACTTTTGATAGTTAAGTTAGCATAATTACTTTTCAACGCACACGTGTGGAGAATGTCAAGTGTAACATAAATTATGTAAGAGCAAGCAAGTTTTATATATATGACATTTTTTTAAAAGAGAAAGAATAAAGAAGATGTTTATTATTCAACAATGTATCTCAATGAATTTAGAATAGATTGGTTTGAATGCATTTTTTAAGAAAAACTATGAATTCATTTTTTTTGGAAATAAAAAGTGAATTTGTTTAATAATGTCCAATGAATTAAGAATTCTACTGAAATTTTTTAAGAATTATTAATATTATATGAAATTAAATATGTAGAAAAATAAAATATGAATATCGAAATTTACTTCGATCGAGATGGCACCTGCAGTCCATAGGTGAAGATTCGACACCGACACATTAAAATGTATAAAAAGAAAAACAAAAAAGTGACGGTTGCGAACCACACTTCTATTTTTATATTTCGTACTATTTGTATAGAAGTGAATAATGAGACAATAAACTAAAAATCATTCTATTTTTACAAGTCATCCGACCCCATCCAAAAAAAAGTATTCACTTAACGGTGATCTTTTCATCCAAAAACTACTAGCTCAGTCATCACTTGCGATCCACATATTTTTTGTTTCAAATGAACTGCAAGCGACGACTGCAGTCCATAATTTTATTTATTTCTTTTTTCTTTAAGTTTTCGAAACCTAATCTTCACATGTAGATCACAAGTGGCACTTGCGAAGAAGTAGGTTTCAAAATTGGTTTTCTATTGTTCTAAATTTTTTGTGTTGAATAAAATATTTAATTTTTTTTTGGAGAATTCTATCTCAGTTCGACATTAAAGATATTTTAGTTTTTACTTTTTTGTAATTTTGGCGAAAATGTGTAGGTGCTTGAAGCAAAGTTTATAAGATGCCATGGAGATAGTGCTAGGGATATGTCATAAGTCTTTGGCTTCCAGTTCGGTCTCTGTAAAATCTCTGTCAGACTCGGTCCTGACCCGATCCTTAGTAAGATTTTGAAAGGGCCGAACCTTATAAGAGCCGGGCCTTAGAAGGGCCGGGCTTTATTCTAAAAATACAGGCCCTTATTTACCCGGCCCTTTCAAGCCCTGATCCTGTCCGGCCCTGATCCGGTCCTCTGCAACTCTTATTCACGTCAGCCCCTCAAACCCTTATCAACCCTTTCACAATTAAAAAAAAATTAAAAAAAGACCAAAGCCCTTATTATCCGGCCCTGATCCGGCCCTTTGCAATCCCGAGGGCCTGATAAGGGCCGGGCCTTAGAGAGGCCGGACCTATTTCCTTAGAACAAAGTCCTTATTATCCGGCTCCTATTAAGCACTCTTTAGAACCGGTCCTTACCCGGTCCTTTCGTAGGCCCTCTAGGTCTGACCCTTGTAAAGCCCGACCCTTTAGATTTTCCCTAGATAGTGCAAGTGCTTGACTACTATTCAACTTTCACTGTACAACATCACATTTATTCAATGTTTTTTTGAAGAAATAATAAAAAAGTGGAAGTATCTTTTTACTATTTGAAATAATGACAATATTATTTGATAAATTAATGGTTAAATAATGTTATTTTGTTTTGTTCTTTGAATTCTTATTTTTCATAAAAATAACTAAATATCACTTTGCGTTATTTTTCTTTCTTTGTTTCGAATTTGAGAATTTCTTTCATTTGAAATTATAACTAACGATATTATACAGTTTTCCTCTATTTATTGTTGTCATGAAGTGAGAATTATCTAGCTTCAATTGTTCTAACTGCGATAAAATTGTCGTCTTATGATCATGAGATCAAGATTCGAGTCGTGAAAATAATTTCTTGGAAAATACAGTAAAAATATGCATACAAAAATCGCAAAGTGGTCCAATCTTTTTTCAAACCTCATGCAAACGGAAGCTACGTGCATCAGAATGTCTTTTTTTTTTTTTAACTTCTATCTAGATTGTTGTTAAATTAATTGGCAGTTGTATAATTGTATATATTTGTATCTTTGAAATGAATAAAGATATTGTGTTTCCAACTCTGTCTTCAGTCAAAGATCCCATAAAATCAAAAGCACGGACTCCACGTGAGATCCACGCGTCAGTTTTAGCGAGAAAAATTGGAAAACAGTACTGAAGACACTGTATCAGCATGGAATGGGATCTGGTGCTGCGCGGGACGGTGTAGCGCATCATCAGAACCGTTCGATTTTCAATTATTTGCATCAAGATTCGTGCCAAAGTATAAAAAGGCCTCCTGATTTCTATTTCTGGCGGTCGATCGAGAAATTGGCGATCGATCCGGACCGTCCATATGCTGTAGTGTGGTACTGCGCTACAACAGATCCGGGTCCGTATCGGCGTCCCTTTAAATACCCTCTACTACAATGTCAGAATTTTGCTTTCTTGACATAATTTGTGTAGTGTTTTTCTTCATTCTCTGTTGCATATTCAACTGTAACAGCTCTGTCGTGTGCAAAATTCAGTGCTCGATTTATGGCAAGGTGGGGGCTTAAAGAAGAAATTTGGGAAAAGGAGCTCTCTTGCTTTCTGAATTGTGTCGAGCATACATCATTTTTAGATTCTGACATGTGTTAACAATGTTACGATATTTTTCGGCGCATCTGATAAAAAAAGGATTTTTAATTTAATCTATGAAATGATGTCTATAGAACTATTTTTTATTTCAATCTCTAATTGTATCTTCATAAAAATAATAATGTGCTTAGTTACTTGGCTTTCACGCTTTATACATATTACGTAGACTTAATAATGTATTTTCATTTAATAGAGAAATAATTATGGTTAATATATAAGGAATCATACAATTTGATGAAAAAATGAGCTGACGTAATTTTCTCAAATATTGATACAGTACCAAGTACTTGATTCTATTTTTCTAGCATTTATGGTATGTGAGTGAGGTCCGAATCTGTTATTATTTTGGAAAATAAATTAAGTCTTATTGTCATATTAAAAATGGATGACTGAATCGTCACAAATAAATTGCAGAAATAATTTGGTTTTAATTTAATTTGTTCATTGTAATTCAACGATCTAGATCATTCGAGAGAAAATAGGAGTCACAATCATATGTCAAAAATTAGATGACAAGACATGAAACATCGTATACTTTTTTTCCCCCAATTTTCCTAATTAACTATTTTTGGTTGTATGTAAAACTAGACTCACTTGTAGAACTTTCCGTACAATAGAAGAATTAGATTACTTATCAAATTGATAATTAACTTTCTAAATATCACACATGCAAGACGATTTTTTAAATTATAAATTTACTGCGTACATTGAAAATTTTGTACACATCATTTCATCATTCGGTAGATGCTCCAAATTTTAAATTAATTTTTCAGTTTCTAAGAAAAGAATGACTTTTTTATCAAAAAAAAAAAGAAGAAAAGAATGACTAAAATTGTTCTTATTAATTCTGACACATGCATTTACAAATAAGAAATAACTACAACGAAAAATTAATAAGAACCAATTCGTAAGAAAATTATGTACGCAGGATGCTTCGTCAAAAAACTTTTCTTCAAATTTTAGGTCACTGTAGATAAACATAGGAGAACCCAAAATAATACAAAGGGAATCGATATACTGATCTCTTCATCGATATCTTCACCGATATGTATGTGTTATGCATGTTATTTTGCATTGAAAAATAATTATGCATGTTAGACGAATTGTATACATGTTAAGTTAAATAAATAAATATCGATACCTCCAACGATACATCATTGTTACGTATGTTACACACATTATTATGCATGTTAGAAGAGTTGTTATACATATTAAATAAGTTGTTAGGCAAATCTAAAATGCATAATTATTTTTCTGTATAAAAATACCATGCATAATGACTCGTCAACGTGCATAATAACTCGTCTAACATGCATAACGACCAGGTATCGATGAAGAGATTTCCATAACATTTTCCTAATACAAAACATCAAGAATAAACAAAGTTGTCCTGATTCATGCACTTGAAATAGAAATAACAGTGCAGCTGACTCAAACTATATGAAAATGGATTCAGGATCATATAAATTTAATCTTGTTAGTTACTTCAAAATGTTACCTATTTTGATAGAAGAATACATTTAAGAACATAAACAGAAATTAAAAAGAGGGAAAATGAAAGCAAATAATACAAAACAAAGAAACAGAGCTTATGATTTTTTTTTTCTGCACCATAGTAAGGCTTTTATTAATCTTTAACTTGTATGTTAATTTTTTTATTTTGACATGCAGTTCTTTTTAAAGACATTATTCATTAATTTTTCAATAAAATTCAAGTCTAGTTTAGGTTTCTGAAAATGATAAATAATCTATCATATTATACATCATCCTAGAATATGTTGATCAACACAATTATACAAAACAAAAGAAACAGACAAATTACATAATATAAATTAAAATGAACGCCACTGCCAATATATTAAAAATTACAGATTTTTTATTTACCATCAAGCATATCCAAGATCAATCCAAATTTCCTTGAAAACTTGAATAATCAATGCATGATACTCGC
>CAXKVX010002213.1:0-20573 GCA_964058865.1 Eleocharis quinqueflora
CATCATATCTTACCACGAGAAGAGTTTCTTCTCCGAGTACTTCATTTAAGTGTTGTAACCATTCATTAAAACACAACGAAGTAGCATAAATACCACTCTAAGTGTTTCATGTCCGAGTACTTCATTTATGAATGATTTCGATCAATGTACTTAATTGCTGGGTGGTAAACATGAAATAAAACATCACAAAGCATCTTATCCTACTACGAAAAGTGTTTCTTATCTGAATACTTCATTTATGGGTGGTAACCATTAAAGAAAACACCACAAAGCATCATATCGTACTAAAAAGTGTTTCTAATCATAATAATTCATTTGTGAGTGTTCACATTTCAAGAACACTCTACAAAGCATCAAATATTACCACGAGAAGAGTTTCTTCTCCGAGTACTTCATTTAAGTGTTGTAACAATTCATTAAAACACAACGAAGAAGCATAAATGCCACACTAATTGTTTCATGTCCGAGTACTTAATTTAGGAGTGATTTCGATCAATGTACTTAATTGATGGGTGGTAAGCATTAAATAAAACATCACAAAGCATCTTAACCTACTCCGAGAAGTGTTTATTATATGAGTACTTCATTTATGGGTAGTAAACATTAAAGAAAACACCACAAAGATCATATCCTACAAAGAAGTGTTTCTGATCATAGCACTTCATTTATGTGTGGTAACCTTTCAAGAAAACTCCACAACGCATCATATCTTACCACGAGAAGAGTTTCTTCTCCGAGTACTTCATTTAAGTGTTGTAACCATTCATTAAAACACAACGAAGAAGCATAAAGGCCACACTAAGTGTTTCATGTCCGAATACTTAATTTAGGAGTGATTTCGATCAATGTACTTAATTGATGGGTGGTAAGCATTAAATAAAACATCACAAAGCATCTTACCCTACTCCGACAAGTGTTTATTATGTGAGTACTTCATTTATGGGTAGTAAACTTTAAAGAAAACACCACAAAGGATCATATCCTACTAAGAAGTGTTTCTGATCATAGCACTTCATTTATGTGTGGTAACCTTTCAAGAAAACTCCACAACGCATCATATCTTACCACGAGAAGAGTTTCTTCTCCGAGTACTTCATTTAAGTGTTGTAACCATTCATTAAAACACAACGAAGAAGCATAAAGGCCACACTAAGTGTTTCATGTCCGAATACTTAATTTAGGAGTGATTTCGATCAATGTACTTAATTGATGGGTGGTAAGCATTAAATAAAACATCACAAAGCATCTTACCCTACTCCGACAAGTGTTTATTATGTGAGTACTTCATTTATGGGTAGTAAACTTTAAAGAAAACACCACAAAGGATCATATCCTACTAAGAAGTGTTTCTGATCATAGCACTTCATTTATGTGTGGTAACCTTTCAAGAAAATCCACAACGCATCATATCTTACCACGAGAAGAGTTTCTTCTCCGAGTACTTCATTTAAGTGTTGTAACCATTCATTAAAACACAACGAAATAGCATAAATACCACTCTAAGTGTTTCATGTCCGAGTACTTCATTTATGAATGATTTCGATCAATGTACTTAATTGCTGGGTGGTAAACATGAAATAAAACATCACAAAGCATCTTATCCTACTACGAAAAGTGTTTCTTATCTGAATACTTCATTTATGGGTGGTAACCATTAAAGAAAACACCACAAAGCATCATATCGTACTAAAAAGTGTTTCTAATCATAATAATTCATTTGTGAGTGGTAATATTTTAAGAACACTCTACAAAGCATCAAATATTACCACGAGAAGAGTTTCTTCTCCGAGTACTTCATTTAAGTGTTGTAACAATTCATTAAAACACAACGAAGAAGCATAAATGCCACACTAATTGTTTCATGTCCGAGTACTTAATTTAGGAGTGATTTCGATCAATGTACTTAATTGATGGGTGGTAAGCATTAAATAAAACATCACAAAGCATCTTAACCTACTCCGAGAAGTTTTTATTATATGAGTACTTCATTTATGGGTAGTAAACATTAAAGAAAACACCACAAAGGATCATATCCTACAAAGAAGTGTTTCTGATCATAGCACTTCATTTATGTGTGGTAACCTTTCAAGAAAACTCCACAACGCATCATATCTTACCACGAGAAGAGTTTCTTCTCCGAGTACTTCATTTAAGTGTTGTAACCATTCATTAAAACACAACGAAGAAGCATAAAGGCCACACTAAGTGTTTCATGTCCGAATACTTAATTTAGGAGTGATTTCGATCAATGTACTTAATTGATGGGTGGTAAGCATTAAATAAAACATCACAAAGCATCTTACCCTACTCCGACAAGTGTTTATTATGTGAGTACTTCATTTATGGGTAGTAAACTTTAAAGAAAACACCACAAAGGATCATATCCTACTAAGAAGTGTTTCTGATCATAGCACTTCATTTATGTGTGGTAACCTTTCAAGAAAATCCACAACGCATCATATCTTACCACGAGAAGAGTTTCTTCTCCGAGTACTTCATTTAAGTGTTGTAACCATTCATTAAAACACAACGAAGTAGCATAAATACCACTCTAAGTGTTTCATGTCCGAGTACTTCATTTATGAATGATTTCGATCAATGTACTTAATTGCTGGGTGGTAAACATGAAATAAAACATCACAAAGCATCTTATCCTACTACGAAAAGTGTTTCTTATCTGAATACTTCATTTATGGGTGGTAACCATTAAAGAAAACACCACAAAGCATCATATCGTACTAAAAAGTGTTTCTAATCATAATAATTCATTTGTGAGTGTTAACATTTCAAGAACACTCTACAAAGCATCAAATATTACCACGAGAAGAGTTTCTTCTCCGAGTACTTCATTTAAGTGTTGTAACAATTCATTAAAACACAACGAAGAAGCATAAATGCCACACTAATTGTTTCATGTCCGAGTACTTAATTTAGGAGTGATTTCGATCAATGTACTTAATTGATTGGTGGTAAGCATTAAATAAAACATCACAAAGCATCTTAACCTACTCCGAGAAGTGTTTATTATATGAGTACTTCATTTATGGGTAGTAAACATTAAAGAAAACACCACAAAGATCATATCCTACAAAGAAGTGTTTCTGATCATAGCACTTCATTTATGTGTGGTAACCTTTCAAGAAAACTCCACAACGCATCATATCTTACCACGAGAAGAGTTTCTTCTCCGAGTACTTCATTTAAGTGTTGTAACCATTCATTAAAACACAACGAAGAAGCATAAAGGCCACACTAAGTGTTTCATGTCCGAATACTTAATTTAGGAGTGATTTCGATCAATGTACTTAATTGATGGGTGGTAAGCATTAAATAAAACATCACAAAGCATCTTACCCTACTCCGACAAGTGTTTATTATGTGAGTACTTCATTTATGGGTAGTAAACTTTAAAGAAAACACCACAAAGGATCATATCCTACTAAGAAGTGTTTCTGATCATAGCACTTCATTTATGTGTGGTAACCTTTCAAGAAAATCCACAACGCATCATATCTTACCACGAGAAGAGTTTCTTCTCCGAGTACTTCATTTAAGTGTTGTAACCATTCATTAAAACACAACGAAGTAGCATAAATACCACTCTAAGTGTTTCATGTCCGAGTACTTCATTTATGAATGATTTCGATCAATGTACTTAATTGCTGGGTGGTAAACATGAAATAAAACATCACAAAGCATCTTATCCTACTACGAAAAGTGTTTCTTATCTGAATACTTCATTTATGGGTGGTAACCATTAAAGAAAACACCACAAAGCATCATATCGTACTAAAAAGTGTTTCTAATCATAATAATTCATTTGTGAGTGTTAACATTTCAAGAACACTCTACAAAGCATCAAATATTACCACGAGAAGAGTTTCTTCTCCGAGTACTTCATTTAAGTGTTGTAACAATTCATTAAAACACAACGAAGAAGCATAAATGCCACACTAATTGTTTCATGTCCGAGTACTTAATTTAGGAGTGATTTCGATCAATGTACTTAATTGATTGGTGGTAAGCATTAAATAAAACATCACAAAGCATCTTAACCTACTCCGAGAAGTGTTTATTATATGAGTACTTCATTTATGGGTAGTAAACATTAAAGAAAACACCACAAAGATCATATCCTACAAAGAAGTGTTTCTGATCATAGCACTTCATTTATGTGTGGTAACCTTTCAAGAAAACTCCACAACGCATCATATCTTACCACGAGAAGAGTTTCTTCTCCGAGTACTTCATTTAAGTGTTGTAACCATTCATTAAAACACAACGAAGAAGCATAAAGGCCACACTAAGTGTTTCATGTCCGAATACTTAATTTAGGAGTGATTTCGATCAATGTACTTAATTGATGGGTGGTAAGCATTAAATAAAACATCACAAAGCATCTTACCCTACTCCGACAAGTGTTTATTATGTGAGTACTTCATTTATGGGTAGTAAACTTTAAAGAAAACACCACAAAGGATCATATCCTACTAAGAAGTGTTTCTGATCATAGCACTTCATTTATGTGTGGTAACCTTTCAAGAAAATCCACAACGCATCATATCTTACCACGAGAAGAGTTTCTTCTCCGAGTACTTCATTTAAGTGTTGTAACCATTCATTAAAACACAACGAAGTAGCATAAATACCACTCTAAGTGTTTCATGTCCGAGTACTTCATTTATGAATGATTTCGATCAATGTACTTAATTGCTGGGTGGTAAACATGAAATAAAACATCACAAAGCATCTTATCCTACTACGAAAAGTGTTTCTTATCTGAATACTTCATTTATGGGTGGTAACCATTAAAGAAAACACCACAAAGCATCATATCGTACTAAAAAGTGTTTCTAATCATAATAATTCATTTGTGAGTGTTAACATTTCAAGAACACTCTACAAAGCATCAAATATTACCACGAGAAGAGTTTCTTCTCCGAGTACTTCATTTAAGTGTTGTAACAATTCATTAAAACACAACGAAGAAGCATAAATGCCACACTAATTGTTTCATGTCCGAGTACTTAATTTAGGAGTGATTTCGATCAATGTACTTAATTGATGGGTGGTAAGCATTAAATAAAACATCACAAAGCATCTTAACCTACTCCGAGAAGTTTTTATTATATGAGTACTTCATTTATGGGTAGTAAACATTAAAGAAAACACCACAAAGGATCATATCCTACAAAGAAGTGTTTCTGATCATAGCACTTCATTTATGTGTGGTAACCTTTCAAGAAAACTCCACAACGCATCATATCTTACCACGAGAAGAGTTTCTTCTCCGAGTACTTCATTTAAGTGTTGTAACCATTCATTAAAACACAACGAAGAAGCATAAAGGCCACACTAAGTGTTTCATGTCCGAATACTTAATTTAGGAGTGATTTCGATCAATGTACTTAATTGATGGGTGGTAAGCATTAAATAAAACATCACAAAGCATCTTACCCTACTCCGACAATTGTTTATTATGTGAGTACTTCATTTATGGGTAGTAAACTTTAAAGAAAACACCACAAAGGATCATATCCTACTAAGAAGTGTTTCTGATCATAGCACTTCATTTATGTGTGGTAACCTTTCAAGAAACTCCACAACGCATCATATCTTACCAGAGAAGAGTTTCTTCTCCGAGTACTTCATTTAAGTGTTGTAACCATTCATTAAAACACAACGAAGAAGCATAAATGCCACACTAGGTGTTTCATGTCCGAGTACTTAATTTAGGAGTGATTTCGATCAATGTACTTAATTGTTGGGTGGTAAGCATTAAATAAAACATCACAAAGCATCTTACCCTACTCCGACAAGTGTTTATTATGTGAGTACTTCATTTATGGGTAGTAAACATTAAAGAAAACACCACAAAGGATAATATCCTACTAAGAAGTGTTTCTGATCATAGCACTTCATTTATGTGTGTTACCTTTCAAGGAAACTCCACAACGCATCATATCTTACCACGAGAAGAGTTTCTTCTCCGAGTACTTCATTTAAGTGTTGTAACCATTCATTAAAACACAACGAAGTAGCATAAATACCACTCTAAGTGTTTCATGTCCGAGTACTTCATTTATGAATGATTTCGATCATTGTACTTAATTGCTGGGTGGTAAACATGAAATAAAACATCACAAAGCATCTTATCCTACTACGAAAAGTGTTTCTTATCTGAATACTTCATTTATGGGTGGTAACCATTAAAGAAAACACCACAAAGCATCATATCGTACTAAAAAGTGTTTCTAATCATAATAATTCATTTGTGAGTGTTAACATTTCAAGAACACTATACAAAGCATCAAATATTACCACGAGAAGAGTTTCTTCTCCGAGTACTTCATTTAAGTGTTGTAACAATTCATTAAAACACAACGAAGAAGCATAAATGCCACACTAATTGTTTCATGTCCGAGTACTTAATTTAGGAGTGATTTCGATCAATGTACTTAATTGATGGGTGGTAAGCATTAAATAAAACATCACAAAGCATCTTAACCTACTCCGAGAAGTTTTTATTATATGAGTACTTCATTTATGGGTAGTAAACATTAAAGAAAACACCACAAAGGATCATATCCTACAAAGAAGTGTTTCTGATCATAGCACTTCATTTATGTGTGATAACCTTTCAAGAAAACTCCACAACGCATCATATCTTACCACGAGAAGAGTTTCTTCTCCGAGTACTTCATTTAAGTGTTGTAACCATTCATTAAAACACAACGAAGAAGCATAAAGGCCACACTAAGTGTTTCATGTCCGAGTACTTAATTTAGGAGTGATTTCGATCAATGTACTTAATTGTTGGGTGGTAAGCATTAAATAAATCATCACAAAGCATCTTACCCTACTCCGACAAGTGTTTATTATGTGAGTACTTCATTTATGGGTAGTAAACATTAAAGAAAACACCACAAAGGATAATATCCTACTAAGAAGTGTTTCTGATCATAGCACTTCATTTATGTGTGTTACCTTTCAAGGAAACTCCACAACGCATCATATCTTACCACGAGAAGAGTTTCTTCTCCGAGTACTTCATTTAAGTGTTGTAACCATTCATTAAAACACAACGAAGTAGCATAAATACCACTCTAAGTGTTTCATGTCCGAGTACTTCATTTATGAATGATTTCGATCAATGTACTTAATTGCTGGGTGGTAAACATGAAATAAAACATCACAAAGCATCTTATCCTACTACGAAAAGTGTTTTTTATCTGAATACTTCATTTATGGGTGGTAACCATTAAAGAAAACACCACAAAGCATCATATCGTACTAAAAAGTGTTTCTAATCATAATAATTCATTTGTGAGTGTTAACATTTCAAGAACACTCTACAAAGCATCAAATATTACCACGAGAAGAGTTTCTTCTCCGAGTACTTCATTTAAGTGTTGTAACAATTCATTAAAACACAACGAAGAAGCATAAATGCCACACTAATTGTTTCATGTCCGAGTACTTAATTTAGGAGTGATTTCGATCAATGTACTTAATTGATGGGTGGTAAGCATTAAATAAAACATCACAAAGCATCTTACGCTACTCCGACAAGTGTTTATTATGTAAGTACTTCATTTATGGGTAGTAAACATTAAAGAAAACACCACAAAGGATAATATCCTACTAAGAAGTGTTTCTGATCATAGCACTTCATTTATGTGTGTTACCTTTCAAGGAAACTCCACAACGCATCATATCTTACCACGAGAAGAGTTTCTTCTCCGAGTACTTCATTTAAGTGTTGTAACCATTCATTAAAACACAACGAAGTAGCATAAATACCACTCTAAGTGTTTCATGTCCGAGTACTTCATTTATGAATGATTTCGATCAATGTACTTAATTGCTGGGTGGTAAACATGAAATAAAACATCACAAAGCATCTTATCCTACTACGAAAAGTGTTTCTTATATGAATACTTCATTTATGGGTGGTAACCATTAAAGAAAACACCACAAAGCATCATATCGTACTAAAAAGTGTTTCTAATCATAATAATTCATTTGTGAGTGTTAACATTTCAAGAACACTCTACAAAGCATCAAATATTACCACGAGAAGAGTTTCTTCTCCGAGTACTTCATTTAAGTGTTGTAACAATTCATTAAAACACAACGAAAAAGCATAAATGCCACACTAATTGTTTCATGTCCGAGTACTTAATTTAGGAGTGATTTCGATCAATGTACTTAATTGATGGGTGGTAAGCATTAAATAAAACATCACAAAGCATCTTAACCTACTCCGAGATGTTTTTATTATATGAGTACTTCATTTATGGGTAGTAAACATTAAAGAAAACACCACAAAGGATCATATCCTACAAAGAAGTGTTTCTGATCATAGCACTTCATTTATGTGTGGTAACCTTTCAAGAAAACTCCACAACGCATCATATCTTACCACGAGAAGAGTTTCTTCTCCGAGTACTTCATTTAAGTGTTGTAACCATTCATTAAAACACAACGAAGAAGCATAAAGGCCACACTAAGTGTTTCATGTCCGAATACTTAATTTAGGAGTGATTTCGATCAATGTACTTAATTGATGGGTGGTAAGCATTAAATAAAACATCACAAAGCATCTTACCCTACTCCGACAAGTGTTTATTATGTGAGTACTTCATTTATGGGTAGTAAACTTTAAAGAAAACACCACAAAGGATCATATCCTACTAAGAAGTGTTTCTGATCATAGCACTTCATTTATGTGTGGTAACCTTTCAAGAAACTCCACAACGCATCATATCTTACCACGAGAAGAGTTTCTTCTCCGAGTACTTCATTTAAGTGTTGTAACCATTCATTAAAACACAACGAAGAAGCATAAATGCCACACTAGGTGTTTCATGTCCGAGTACTTAATTTAGGAGTGATTTCGATCAATGTACTTAATTGTTGGGTGGTAAGCATTAAATAAATCATCACAAAGCATCTTACCCTACTCCGACAAGTGTTTATTATGTGAGTACTTCATTTATGGGTAGTAAACATTAAAGAAAACACCACAATGGATAATATCCTACTAAGAAGTGTTTCTGATCATAGCACTTCATTTATGTGTGTTACCTTTCAAGGAAACTCCACAACGCATCATATCTTACCACGAGAAGAGTTTCTTCTCCGAGTACTTCATTTAAGTGTTGTAACCATTCATTAAAACACAACGAAGTAGCATAAATACCACTCTAAGTGTTTCATGTCCGAGTACTTCATTTATGAATGATTTCGATCAATGTACTTAATTGCTGGGTGGTAAACATGAAATAAAACATCACAAAGCATCTTATCCTACTACGAAAAGTGTTTTTTATCTGAATACTTCATTTATGGGTGGTAACCATTAAAGAAAACACCACAAAGCATCATATCGTACTAAAAAGTGTTTCTAATCATAATAATTCATTTGTGAGTGTTAACATTTCAAGAACACTCTACAAAGCATCAAATATTACCACGAGAAGAGTTTCTTCTCCGAGTACTTCATTTAAGTGTTGTAACAATTCATTAAAACACAACGAAGAAGCATAAATGCCACACTAATTGTTTCATGTCCGAGTACTTAATTTAGGAGTGATTTCGATCAATGTACTTAATTGATGGGTGGTAAGCATTAAATAAAACATCACAAAGCATCTTACGCTACTCCGACAAGTGTTTATTATGTAAGTACTTCATTTATGGGTAGTAAACATTAAAGAAAACACCACAAAGGATAATATCCTACTAAGAAGTGTTTCTGATCATAGCACTTCATTTATGTGTGTTACCTTTCAAGGAAACTCCACAACGCATCATATCTTACCACGAGAAGAGTTTCTTCTCCGAGTACTTCATTTAAGTGTTGTAACCATTCATTAAAACACAACGAAGTAGCATAAATACCACTCTAAGTGTTTCATGTCCGAGTACTTCATTTATGAATGATTTCGATCAATGTACTTAATTGCTGGGTGGTAAACATGAAATAAAACATCACAAAGCATCTTATCCTACTACGAAAAGTGTTTCTTATCTGAATACTTCATTTATGGGTGGTAACCATTAAAGAAAACACCATAAAGCATCATATCGTACTAAAAAGTGTTTCTAATCATAATAATTCATTTGTGAGTGTTAACATTTCAAGAACACTCTACAAAGCATCAAATATTACCACGAGAAGAGTTTCTTCTCCGAGTACTTCATTTAAGTGTTGTAACAATTCATTAAAACACAACGAAAAAGCATAAATGCCACACTAATTGTTTCATGTCCGAGTACTTAATTTAGGAGTGATTTCGATCAATGTACTTAATTGATGGGTGGTAAGCATTAAATAAAACATCACAAAGCATCTTAACCTACTCCGAGATGTTTTTATTATATGAGTACTTCATTTATGGGTAGTAAACATTAAAGAAAACACCACAAAGGATCATATCCTACAAAGAAGTGTTTCTGATCATAGCACTTCAATTATGTGTGGTAACCTTTCAAGAAAACTCCACAACGCATCATATCTTACCACGAGAAGAGTTTCTTCTCCGAGTACTTCATTTAAGTGTTGTAACCATTCATTAAAACACAACGAAGAAGCATAAAGGCCACACTAAGTGTTTCATGTCCGAATACTTAATTTAGGAGTGATTTCGATCAATGTACTTAATTGATGGGTGGTAAGCATTAAATAAAACATCACAAAGCATCTTACCCTACTCCGACAAGTGTTTATTATGTGAGTACTTCATTTATGGGTAGTAAACTTTAAAGAAAACACCACAAAGGATCATATCCTACTAAGAAGTGTTTCTGATCATAGCACTTCATTTATGTGTGGTAACCTTTCAAGAAACTCCACAACGCATCATATCTTACCACGAGAAGAGTTTCTTCTCCGAGTACTTCATTTAAGTGTTGTAACCATTCATTAAAACACAACGAAGAAGCATAAATGCCACACTAGGTGTTTCATGTCCGAGTACTTAATTTAGGAGTGATTTCGATCAATGTACTTAATTGTTGGGTGGTAAGCATTAAATAAATCATCACAAAGCATCTTACCCTACTCCGACAAGTGTTTATTATGTGAGTACTTCATTTATGGGTAGTAAACATTAAAGAAAACACCACAATGGATAATATCCTACTAAGAAGTGTTTCTGATCATAGCACTTCATTTATGTGTGTTACCTTTCAAGGAAACTCCACAACGCATCATATCTTACCACGAGAAGAGTTTCTTCTCCGAGTACTTCATTTAAGTGTTGTAACCATTCATTAAAACACAACGAAGTAGCATAAATACCACTCTAAGTGTTTCATGTCCGAGTACTTCATTTATGAATGATTTCGATCAATGTACTTAATTGCTGGGTGGTAAACATGAAATAAAACATCACAAAGCATCTTATCCTACTACGAAAAGTGTTTTTTATCTGAATACTTCATTTATGGGTGGTAACCATTAAAGAAAACACCACAAAGCATCATATCGTACTAAAAAGTGTTTCTAATCATAATAATTCATTTGTGAGTGTTAACATTTCAAGAACACTCTACAAAGCATCAAATATTACCACGAGAAGAGTTTCTTCTCCGAGTACTTCATTTAAGTGTTGTAACAATTCATTAAAACACAACGAAGAAGCATAAATGCCACACTAATTGTTTCATGTCCGAGTACTTAATTTAGGAGTGATTTCGATCAATGTACTTAATTGATGGGTGGTAAGCATTAAATAAAACATCACAAAGCATCAAAACCTACTCCGAGAAGTTTTTATTATATGAGTACTTCATTTATGGGTAGTAAACATTAAAGAAAACACCACAAAGGATCATATCCTACAAAGAAGTGTTTCTGATCATAGCACTTCATTTATGTGTGATAACCTTTCAAGAAAACTTCACAACGCATCATATCTTACCACGAGAAGAGTTTCTTCTCCGAGTACTTCATTTAAGTGTTGTAACCATTCATTAAAACACAACGAAGAAGCATAAAGGCCACACTAAGTGTTTCATGTCCGAATACTTAATTTAGGAGTGATTTCGATCAATGTACTTAATTGATGGGTGGTAAGCATTAAATAAAACATCACAAAGCATCTTACCCTACTCCGACAAGTGTTTATTATGTGAGTACTTCATTTATGGGTAGTAAACTTTAAAGAAAACACCACAAAGGATCATATCCTACTAAGAAGTGTTTCTGATCATAGCACTTCATTTATGTGTGGAAACCTTTCAAGAAACTCCACAACGCATCATATCTTACCACGAGAAGAGTTTCTTCTCCGAGTACTTCATTTAAGTGTTGTAACCATTCATTAAAACACAACGAAGAAGCATAAATGCCACACTAAGTGTTTCATGTCCGAGTACTTAATTTAGGAGTGATTTCGATCAATGTACTTAATTGTTGGGTGGTAAGCATTAAATAAATCATCACAAAGCATCTTACCCTACTCCGACAAGTGTTTATTATGTGAGTACTTCATTTATGGGTAGTAAACATTAAAGAAAACACCACAAAGGATAATATCCTACTAAGAAGTGTTTCTGATCATAGCACTTCATTTATGTGTGTTACCTTTCAAGGAAACTCCACAACGCATCATATCTTACCACGAGAAGAGTTTCTTCTCCGAGTACTTCATTTAAGTGTTGTAACCATTCATTAAAACACAACGAAGTAGCATAAATACCACTCTAAGTGTTTCATGTCCGAGTACTTCATTTATGAATGATTTCGATCAATGTACTTAATTGCTGGGTGGTAAACATGAAATAAAACATCACAAAGCATCTTATCCTACTACGAAAAGTGTTTTTTATCTGAATACTTCATTTATGGGTGGTAACCATTAAAGAAAACACCACAAAGCATCATATCGTACTAAAAAGTGTTTCTAATCATAATAATTCATTTGTGAGTGTTAACATTTCAAGAACACTCTACAAAGCATCAAATATTACCACGAGAAGAGTTTCTTCTCCGAGTACTTCATTTAAGTGTTGTAACAATTCATTAAAACACAACGAAGAAGCATAAATGCCACACTAATTGTTTCATGTCCGAGTACTTAATTTAGGAGTGATTTCGATCAATGTACTTAATTGATGGGTGGTAAGCATTAAATAAAACATCACCAAGCATCTTACGCTACTCCGACAAGTGTTTATTATGTAAGTACTTCATTTATGGGTAGTAAACATTAAAGAAAACACCACAAAGGATAATATCCTACTAAGAAGTGTTTCTGATCATAGCACTTCATTTATGTGTGTTACCTTTCAAGGAAACTCCACAACGCATCATATCTTACCACGAGAAGAGTTTCTTCTCCGAGTACTTCATTTAAGTGTTGTAACCATTCATTAAAACACAACGAAGTAGCATAAATACCACTCTAAGTGTTTCATGTCTGAGTACTTCATTTATGAATGATTTCGATCATTGTACTTAATTGCTGGGTGGTAAACATGAAATAAAACATAACAAAGCATCTTATCCTACTACGAAAAGTGTTTCTTATCTGAATACTTCATTTATGGGTGGTAACCATTAAAGAAAACACCACAAAACATCATATCGTACTAAAAAGTGTTTCTAATCATAATAATTCATTTGTGAGTGGTAATATTTCAAGAACACTCTACAAAGCATCAAATATTACCACGAGAAGAGTTTCTTCTCCGAGTACTTCATTTAAGTGTTGTAACAATTCATTAAAACACAACGAAGAAGCATAAATGCCACACTAATTGTTTCATGTCCGAGTACTTAATTTAGGAGTGATTTCGATCAATGTACTTAATTAATGGGTGGTAAGCATTAAATAAAACATCACAAAGCATCTTAACCTACTCCGAGAAGTGTTTATTATATGAGTACTTCATTTATGGGTAGTAAACATTAAAGAAAACACCACAAAGGATCATATCCTACAAAGAAGTGTTTCTGATCATAGCACTTCATTTATGTGTGGTAACCTTTCAAGAAAACTCCACAACGCATCATATCTTAACACGAGAAGAGTTTCTTCTCCGAGTACTTCATTTAAGTGTTGTAACCATTCATTAAAACACAACGAAGAAGCATAAAGGCCACACTAAGTGTTTCATGTCCGAATACTTAATTTAGGAGTGATTTCGATCAATGTACTTAATTGATGGGTGGTAAGCATTAAATAAAACATCACAAAGCATCTTACCCTACTCCGACAAGTGTTTATTATGTGAGTACTTCATTTATGGGTAGTAAACATTAAAGAAAACACCACAAAGGATAATATCCTACTAAGAAGTGTTTCTGATCATAGCACTTCATTTATGTGTGTTACCTTTCAAGGAAACTCCACAACGCATCATATCTTACCACGAGAAGAGTTTCTTCTCCGAGTACTTCATTTAAGTGTTGTAACCATTCATTAAAACACAACGAAGTAGCATAAATACCACTCTAAGTGTTTCATGTCTGAGTACTTCATTTATGAATGATTTCGATCATTGTACTTAATTGCTGGGTGGTAAACATGAAATAAAACATCACAAAGCATCTTATCCTACTACGAAAAGTGTTTCTTGTCTGAATACTTCATTTATGGGTGGTAACCATTAAAGAAAACACCACAAAACATCATATCGTACTAAAAAGTGTTTCTAATCATAATAATTCATTTGTGAGTGGTAATATTTCAAGAACACTCTACAAAGCATCAAATATTACCACGAGAAGAGTTTTTCTCCGAGTACTTCATTTAAGTGTTGTAACAATTCATTAAAACACAACGAAGAAGCATAAATGCCACACTAATTGTTTCATGTCCGAGTACTTAATTTAGGAGTGATTTCGATCAATGTACTTAATTAATGGGTGGTAAGCATTAAATAAAACATCACAAAGCATCTTACCCTACTCCGACAAGTGTTTATTATGTGAGTACTTCATTTATGGGTAGTAAACATTAAAGAAAACACCACAAAGGATCATATCCTACTAAGAAGTGTTTCTGATCATAGCACTTCATTTATGTGTGTTACCTTTCAAGGAAACTCCACAACGCATCATATCTTACCACAAGAAGAGTTTCTTCTCCGAGTACTTCATTTAAGTGTTGTAACCATTCATTAAAAGACAACGAACAAGCATAAATACCACTCTAAGTGTTTCATGTCCGGGTACTTCATTTATGAATGATTTCGATCAATGTCCTTAATTGTTGGGTGGTAAACATGAAATAAAACATCACAAAGCATCTTATCCTACTACGAAAAGTGTTTCTTATCTGAATACTTCATTTATGGGTGGTAACCATTAAAGAAAACACCACAAAGCATCATATCGTACTAAAAAGTGTTTCTAATCATAATAATTCATTTGTGAGTGGTAACATTTCAAGAACACTCTATAAAGCATCAAATATTACCACGAGAAGAGTTTCTTCTCCGAGTACTTCATTTAAGTGTTGTAACAATTCATTAAAACACAACGAAGAAGCATAAATGCCACACTAAGTGTTTCATGTCCGAGTACTTAATTTAGGAGTGATTTCGATCAATGTACTTAATTGATGGGTGGTAAGCATTAAATAAAACATCACAAAGCATTTTACCCTACTCCGACAAGTGTTTATTATATGAGTACTTCATTTATGGGTATTAAACATTAAAGAAAACACCACAAAAGATCATATCCTACTAAGAAGTGTTTCTGATCATAGCACTTCATTTATGTGTGGTACCTTTCAAGGAAACTCCACAACGCATCATATCTTACCACAAGAAGAGTTTCTTCTCCGAGTACTTCATTTAAGTGTTGTAACCATTCATTAAAACACAACGAAGTAGCATAAATACCACTCTAAGTGTTTCATGTCTGAGTACTTCATTTATGAATGATTTCGATCATTGTACTTAATTGCTGGGTGGTAAACATGAAATAAAACATCACAAAGCATCTTATCCTACTACGAAAAGTGTTTTTTATCTGAATACTTCATTTATGGGTGGTAACCATTAAAGAAAACACCACAAAGCATCATATCGTACTAAAAAGTGTTTCTAATCATAATAATTCATTTGTGAGTGTTAACATTTCAAGAACACTCTACAAAGCATCAAATATTACCACGAGAAGAGTTTCTTCTCCGAGTACTTCATTTAAGTGTTGTAACAATTCATTAAAACACAACGAAGAAGCATAAATGCCACACTAATTGTTTCATGTCCGAGTACTTAATTTAGGAGTGATTTCGATCAATGTACTTAATTGATGGGTGGTAAGCATTAAATAAAACATCACCAAGCATCTTACGCTACTCCGACAAGTGTTTATTATGTAAGTACTTCATTTATGGGTAGTAAACATTAAAGAAAACACCACAAAGGATAATATCCTACTAAGAAGTGTTTCTGATCATAGCACTTCATTTATGTGTGTTACCTTTCAAGGAAACTCCACAACGCATCATATCTTACCACGAGAAGAGTTTCTTCTCCGAGTACTTCATTTAAGTGTTGTAACCATTCATTAAAACACAACGAAGTAGCATAAATACCACTCTAAGTGTTTCATGTCTGAGTACTTCATTTATGAATGATTTCGATCATTGTACTTAATTGCTGGGTGGTAAACATGAAATAAAACATAACAAAGCATCTTATCCTACTACGAAAAGTGTTTCTTATCTGAATACTTCATTTATGGGTGGTAACCATTAAAGAAAACACCACAAAACATCATATCGTACTAAAAAGTGTTTCTAATCATAATAATTCATTTGTGAGTGGTAATATTTCAAGAACACTCTACAAAGCATCAAATATTACCACGAGAAGAGTTTCTTCTCCGAGTACTTCATTTAAGTGTTGTAACAATTCATTAAAACACAACGAAGAAGCATAAATGCCACACTAATTGTTTCATGTCCGAGTACTTAATTTAGGAGTGATTTCGATCAATGTACTTAATTAATGGGTGGTAAGCATTAAATAAAACATCACAAAGCATCTTAACCTACTCCGAGAAGTGTTTATTATATGAGTACTTCATTTATGGGTAGTAAACATTAAAGAAAACACCACAAAGGATCATATCCTACAAAGAAGTGTTTCTGATCATAGCACTTCATTTATGTGTGGTAACCTTTCAAGAAAACTCCACAACGCATCATATCTTAACACGAGAAGAGTTTCTTCTCCGAGTACTTCATTTAAGTGTTGTAACCATTCATTAAAACACAACGAAGAAGCATAAAGGCCACACTAAGTGTTTCATGTCCGAATACTTAATTTAGGAGTGATTTCGATCAATGTACTTAATTGATGGGTGGTAAGCATTAAATAAAACATCACAAAGCATCTTACCCTACTCCGACAAGTGTTTATTATGTGAGTACTTCATTTATGGGTAGTAAACATTAAAGAAAACACCACAAAGGATAATATCCTACTAAGAAGTGTTTCTGATCATAGCACTTCATTTATGTGTGTTACCTTTCAAGGAAACTCCACAACGCATCATATCTTACCACGAGAAGAGTTTCTTCTCCGAGTACTTCATTTAAGTGTTGTAACCATTCATTAAAACACAACGAAGTAGCATAAATACCACTCTAAGTGTTTCATGTCTGAGTACTTCATTTATGAATGATTTCGATCATTGTACTTAATTGCTGGGTGGTAAACATGAAATAAAACATCACAAAGCATCTTATCCTACTACGAAAAGTGTTTCTTGTCTGAATACTTCATTTATGGGTGGTAACCATTAAAGAAAACACCACAAAACATCATATCGTACTAAAAAGTGTTTCTAATCATAATAATTCATTTGTGAGTGGTAATATTTCAAGAACACTCTACAAAGCATCAAATATTACCACGAGAAGAGTTTTTCTCCGAGTACTTCATTTAAGTGTTGTAACAATTCATTAAAACACAACGAAGAAGCATAAATGCCACACTAATTGTTTCATGTCCGAGTACTTAATTTAGGAGTGATTTCGATCAATGTACTTAATTAATGGGTGGTAAGCATTAAATAAAACATCACAAAGCATCTTACCCTACTCCGACAAGTGTTTATTATGTGAGTACTTCATTTATGGGTAGTAAACATTAAAGAAAACACCACAAAGGATCATATCCTACTAAGAAGTGTTTCTGATCATAGCACTTCATTTATGTGTGTTACCTTTCAAGGAAACTCCACAACGCATCATATCTTACCACAAGAAGAGTTTCTTCTCCGAGTACTTCATTTAAGTGTTGTAACCATTCATTAAAAGACAACGAACAAGCATAAATACCACTCTAAGTGTTTCATGTCCGGGTACTTCATTTATGAATGATTTCGATCAATGTCCTTAATTGTTGGGTGGTAAACATGAAATAAAACATCACAAAGCATCTTATCCTACTACGAAAAGTGTTTCTTATCTGAATACTTCATTTATGGGTGGTAACCATTAAAGAAAACACCACAAAGCATCATATCGTACTAAAAAGTGTTTCTAATCATAATAATTCATTTGTGAGTGGTAACATTTCAAGAACACTCTATAAAGCATCAAATATTACCACGAGAAGAGTTTCTTCTCCGAGTACTTCATTTAAGTGTTGTAACAATTCATTAAAACACAACGAAGAAGCATAAATGCCACACTAAGTGTTTCATGTCCGAGTACTTAATTTAGGAGTGATTTCGATCAATGTACTTAATTGATGGGTGGTAAGCATTAAATAAAACATCACAAAGCATTTTACCCTACTCCGACAAGTGTTTATTATATGAGTACTTCATTTATGGGTATTAAACATTAAAGAAAACACCACAAAAGATCATATCCTACTAAGAAGTGTTTCTGATCATAGCACTTCATTTATGTGTGGTACCTTTCAAGGAAACTCCACAACGCATCATATCTTACCACAAGAAGAGTTTCTTCTCCGAGTACTTCATTTAAGTGTTGTAACCATTCATTAAAACACAACGAAGTAGCATAAATACCACTCTAAGTGTTTCATGTCTGAGTACTTCATTTATGAATGATTTCGATCATTGTACTTAATTGCTGGGTGGTAAACATGAAATAAAACATCACAAAGCATCTTATCCTACTACGAAAAGTGTTTTTTATCTGAATACTTCATTTATGGGTGGTAACCATTAAAGAAAACACCACAAAGCATCATATCGTACTAAAAAGTGTTTCTAATCATAATAATTCATTTGTGAGTGTTAACATTTCAAGAACACTCTACAAAGCATCAAATATTACCACGAGAAGAGTTTCTTCTCCGAGTACTTCATTTAAGTGTTGTAACAATTCATTAAAACACAACGAAGAAGCATAAATGCCACACTAATTGTTTCATGTCCGAGTACTTAATTTAGGAGTGATTTCGATCAATGTACTTAATTGATGGGTGGTAAGCATTAAATAAAACATCACCAAGCATCTTACGCTACTCCGACAAGTGTTTATTATGTAAGTACTTCATTTATGGGTAGTAAACATTAAAGAAAACACCACAAAGGATAATATCCTACTAAGAAGTGTTTCTGATCATAGCACTTCATTTATGTGTGTTACCTTTCAAGGAAACTCCACAACGCATCATATCTTACCACGAGAAGAGTTTCTTCTCCGAGTACTTCATTTAAGTGTTGTAACCATTCATTAAAACACAACGAAGTAGCATAAATACCACTCTAAGTGTTTCATGTCTGAGTACTTCATTTATGAATGATTTCGATCATTGTACTTAATTGCTGGGTGGTAAACATGAAATAAAACATAACAAAGCATCTTATCCTACTACGAAAAGTGTTTCTTATCTGAATACTTCATTTATGGGTGGTAACCATTAAAGAAAACACCACAAAACATCATATCGTACTAAAAAGTGTTTCTAATCATAATAATTCATTTGTGAGTGGTAATATTTCAAGAACACTCTACAAAGCATCAAATATTACCACGAGAAGAGTTTCTTCTCCGAGTACTTCATTTAAGTGTTGTAACAATTCATTAAAACACAACGAAGAAGCATAAATGCCACACTAATTGTTTCATGTCCGAGTACTTAATTTAGGAGTGATTTCGATCAATGTACTTAATTAATGGGTGGTAAGCATTAAATAAAACATCACAAAGCATCTTAACCTACTCCGAGAAGTGTTTATTATATGAGTACTTCATTTATGGGTAGTAAACATTAAAGAAAACACCACAAAGGATCATATCCTACAAAGAAGTGTTTCTGATCATAGCACTTCATTTATGTGTGGTAACCTTTCAAGAAAACTCCACAACGCATCATATCTTAACACGAGAAGAGTTTCTTCTCCGAGTACTTCATTTAAGTGTTGTAACCATTCATTAAAACACAACGAAGAAGCATAAAGGCCACACTAAGTGTTTCATGTCCGAATACTTAATTTAGGAGTGATTTCGATCAATGTACTTAATTGATGGGTGGTAAGCATTAAATAAAACATCACAAAGCATCTTACCCTACTCCGACAAGTGTTTATTATGTGAGTACTTCATTTATGGGTA
>CAXKVX010002214.1:0-48343 GCA_964058865.1 Eleocharis quinqueflora
AGAAGCTTTGTGGTGTTTTCTTCTCCAAGGTATTTTAGTTAAAGGTTGCCACCATGAAATGAAGTACTCGAAGAAGAAATATTTCTCCTATTAGGCTATGATGTTTTGTGGAGAAAGATTACCACCCATAAATGAAATAATCGGATCAGAAACACTTTTGATAGCAGGATAAGATGCTTTGTGGTGTTTTCTTGAATGGTTACCACCAATAAATGAAGTAATCAGATAAAAAACGCTTCTTATAGTAGGATAAGATGCTTTGTGGTGTTTTAATCAATGGTTACAAACCCATAAAAGAAGTACTCGAATCAGAAATAGTTCTTGTAGGAGGATAAGATGCTTTGTGGTGTTTTCTTGAATGTTTACCAGCCATAAATGAACTAATGAGACATGAAACGCTAAGAGTGATATTATATGCTTCATGTGGTGGTTTCTTGAAATGTTTTGAGTTTTCTTGAAAGGTTACCACCCATAAATGATATACCTGGATCAGAAACACTTCTCGTAATAGTATAATATGCTTTGTAGAGTTTTTTTTAAAGGTTATCACCCATAAATAAAGTAATCAGATCCGAAACACTTTTTGTTTTAGGATAAGATGATTTGTGATGCTTTCTTGAATGGTAACCACCCATAAATTAAGTAATCAGACATGAAGCACTTAGCGTGGTATTCTATGCTTCTTCTTAGTGGTTTAATGAAAGGTTACAACTCCATAATGAAGTACTCCAATAGGAAATTCTTCTCTTAGTAGGATACGATGCATTGTCGAGTTTTCTTGAAAGGTTACCACTCATAAATGAACTAATCAAATAAAAAACACTTATCGTAGTAGGATTAGAAGCTTTGTAGTGTTTTCTTTAATGATAGTACCCATAAGTGAAATACTTGGACATGAATTACTTAGATTGTTATTATATTCTTCTCCATGGTGTTTTAGTTCATGGTTGCCACCATGAAATTAAGTACTCGAAGAAGAAACACTTCTCCTTTTAGACTATGATGTTTTGTAGAGTTTTAGTGAAAGATTATCACCAATAAATGAAATAATCAGATCAGAAACACTTTTGGTAGTAGGATAAGATGCTTTGTGGTGTTTTCTTGAATGGTTACCATCCATAATTGAAGTAATCGGATCGAAAACGCTTCTTATAGTAGGATAAACTGCTTTGTGGTGTTTTCTTCAATGGTTACAACCGATAAAAGAAGTACTCGAACCAGAAACACTTTTTGTATTAGTATAAGATGCTTTGTGGCGTTTTCTTGAAAGTTTACCAGCCATAAATGCAGTAATGAGACATGAAACGCTAAGAGTGATATTCTACGCTTCTTGTGTTGGTTTGTAGAAAGGTTTGGAGTTTTCTTGAAAGTTTACCACCCATATACTAGAATCAGAAATACTTCTCGTAGCAGTATAATATGCTTTGCAGAGTTTTCTTGAAATGTTATCCTCCATAAATGAATTAATCGGATTAGAAACACTTTTTGTTTTAGGATAAGATGATTTGTGATGCTTTATTGAATGGTAACCACCCATAAATTAAGTAACTAGACATGAAACACTTAGCGTGGTATTCTACGCTTCTTCATGGGATTCCTGAAAGGTTTGGAGTTTTCTTGAAATGTTACCACCCATAAATGAAGTACTCGGATCAGAAACACTTCTCGTAGCTGTGTAAGATACTTTGTAGAGTTTTCTTGAAAGGTTACCACCCATAAATGAAGTAATCAGATCAGAAACACTTTTTGTATTAGGATAAGATGCTTTGTGGTGCTTTCTTGAATGGTTACAACCCATAAATGAAGTACTCCAATCAGAACCACTTCTAATAGCAAGATAAGATGCTTTGTGGGGTTTTCTTGAATGTTACCACCCATAAATGAAATAATTAGAAATGAAGCACTTAGAGTGGTATTCTATGCTTTTCCGTTGTGGTTTCCTAAAAGGGTAGTAGTTTTCTTGAAAGGTTACCACCCATAAATGATGTAATCGAATCAGAAACACTTTTTGTATTAGGATAAGATGCTTTGTGGTATTTTCTTGAATGGTTACCGCCCATAATTGAAGTAATCGGATAAAAAGCGGTTTTTATAATAAGATAAGATGCTTTGTGGTGTTTTCTTCAATGGTTACAACCGATAGAAGAAGTACTCGAATCATAAACAGTCCTTGAAGTAGGATAAGATGCTTTGTGGTGTTTTCTTGAATGTTTACCAGCCATAAATGAACTAATGAGACATGAAACGCTAAGAGTGATATTCTACGCTTCTTGGGGTGGTTTCTTGAAAGGTTACCACCCATAAATGATATACTCGGATCAGAAATATTTCTCGTAGCAGTATAATATGCTTTGTAGAGTTTTCTTGAAATGTTATCACCCATAAATGAAGTAATCGGATCAGAAACACTTTTTGTTTTAGGATAATATGATTTTTGATGCTTTCTTTAATGATAACCACTCATAAATTAAGTAATCAGACATGAAGCACTTAGCGTGGTATTCTACGCATCTTCATAGTGGTTTTCTGAAAAGTTTGGAGTTTTCTTGAAAGGTTACCACCCATAAGGTTGCCTCCATGAAATGAAGTACTCGAAGAAGAAACACTTCTCCTATTAGACTATAATGTTTTGTGGAGTTTTCTTGAAAGATTTCCACCCATAAATGAAATAATCAGATTAGAAACACTTCTAATAGTAGGATAAGATGCTTTGTGATATTTTCTAAATGGCTACCACCCATAAATGGAGTAATCGGATCAGAAACACTTCATATAGTAGGATAAGATGCTTTGTGGTGTTTTCTAAAATGGTTACCAGCCATAAATGAACTAATGTGACATGAAACACTAAGAGTGATATTCTACGCTTCTTTGTGGCAGTTTCTTCAAAGGTTTGGAGTTTTCTTGAAAGATTACAACTCATAAATGAAATACTTTGATCAGAAACACTTCTCGTCATACGATAATATGCTTTGTAGAGTTTTCTTAAAAGATTACCACCCATAAATGAAGTAATCGGATCAGAAACAATTTTTGTATTAGGATAAGATGCTTTGTGGTGATTTCTTGAATGTTTACCATCCATAAATGAAGTAATTAATGAAGTTAGAGTGATATTCTATGCTTCTTCATGGTGGTTTTCTGAAAGGTTTGGAGTTTTCTTGAAAGGTTACCACCCATAAATGAAGTATTCATATCAGAAACACTTCTCGTAGCAGTATAAGATGTTTTGTGGTACTTTCTTGAATGTTTACCATCCATAAATGAAGTAATCAGACATGAAGCATTTAGAATTCTACGCTTCTTGTGGTGGTTTTCTGAAAGGTTTGGAGTTTTCTTGCAAGGTTACCACCCACAAATGAAGTAATCGAATCAGAACACTTTTTTTGTATTAGGATAAGATGCTTTGTTGGTGCTTTCTTGAATGGTTACCACCCATAAATGAAGTACTCCAATCAGAACACTTCTTGTCGCATGTTAAGATGCTTTCTGGTGTTTCTTGAATGTTTCCACCCATAAATGAAATAATCAGACACGAAGCACTTAGAATGGTACTCTACGCTTCTTCGTGGTGGTTTCTTGAAAGATTAGTAGTTTTCTTGAAAGGTTACCACCCATAAATTGAAGTATTCAAATCAAAAACACTTCTCGTAGAAGTATAAGATGTTTTGTGGTGTTTTCTTGAATGTTTACCACCCATAAATGAAGTAATCAGACATGAAGCATTTAGGGTGGTATTCTACGCTTCTTCTTAGTGGTTTCATGAAAGGTTACCACACTATAATGAAGTACTCCAAGTGGAAACACTTCTCGTAGTAGGCTGTGATGCTTTGTCGAGTTTTCTTGAAAGATTATCACCCATAAATGAAATAATCGGATAAGAAACATTTTTGTAGTAGGATAAGATGCTTTGTGGTGTTTTCTTTAATGTTTACCACCCATAATTGAAGTGATCATATCAGAAACACTTCTTATAGTAGGATAAGATGCTTTGTGGTGTTTTCTGAAATGGTTACCACTCATAAAAATAGTACTCGAATCAGAAACACTTCTTGTAGCCGAATAAGATGTTTTGTGGTGTTTTCTTCAATGTTTACCAGCCATATGTGAACTAATGAGACATGAAATACAAAGAGTGATATTCTACGCTTCTTCGTGGTGGTTTTCTGAAAGGTTTGGGGTTTTCTTGAAAGGTTACCACCCATAAATGACACACAACGATCAGAAACACTTCTTGTAGTACGATAATATGCTTTGTAGAATTTTCTTGAAAGGTTACCACCCATAAATGAAGTAATCGAATCAGAAACACTTTTTGTATTAGGATAAGATGCTTTGTGGTGCATTTTTGAATGGTTACCACCAAAAAATGAAGTAATCAGACATGAAGCACTTAGAGTGGTATTTTACGCTTCTTCGTGATGGTTTCCTGAAAGGTTTGGAGTTTTCTTAAAAGGTTACCACCCAAAAATAAAGTATTCAGATCTGAAACACTTCTCATAGCAGTATAAGATTTTTGTGGTGTTTTCTTGATTGTTTACCATCAAGAAATGAAGTAATCAGACATGAAGCACTTAGAGTGGTATTCTATGCTTATTCTTAGTGGATTCATGAAAGTTTACCACACTATAATGAAGTACTCCAATAGGAAACCCTTCTCGTAGAAGGCTACGATGTTTTGCCGAATTTCTTGAAAGGTTATCGCTCATAAATGAAGTAATCAAATAAAAAACAATTATCGTAGTAGGATAAGATGCTTTGTGCTATTTTCTTGAAAGGTTACCACCCATAAATGAAGTAATTGGATTAGAAACACTTTATGTATTAGGATAAGATGATTTGTGGTGCTTTCTTGAATGGTTACCACCCATAAATGAAGTAATCAGACATGAAGCACTTAGACTGTACTCTACGCTTTTTTGTGGTGGTTTCCTGAAAGGTTTGGAGTTCTCTTGAAATGGTACCACCCATAAATGATGTAATCAGATCAGAAACACTTCTCGTAGTAGTATAAGATGTTTTGTGGTGCTTTCTTGAATGTTTACCACCCTTAAAAGAAGTAATCAGACATGAAGCACTTAAAGTGGTATTCTACGCTTCTTCATGGTGGATTCTTGAAAGGTTTGGAGTTTTCTTGAAAAGTAACCACCCATAAATGATGTATTCAGATCAGAAACACTTCTCGTAGCAGTAGAAGATGTTTTGTGGTGCTTTCTTGAATGTATACCACCCATAAATGAAGTTATCAGACATGAAGCACTTAGAGTGGTATTCTACGCTTCTTCATGGTGGTTTCCAGAAATGTTTGGAGTTTTCGTGAAAGGTTACAACCCATAAATGAAGTACTCGGATCAGAAACACATCTCGTAGATGTATAAGATTCTTTGTAGAGTTTTTGAAAGGTTACCACCCTTAAATGATGTAATCATATCAAAAACACTTTTTTTATTAGGATAAGATGCTTTATTGTGCTTTCTTGAATGGTTAGCACCCATAAATGAAGTACTTTAATCAGAACAACTTCTTGTAGCAGGATAAGATGCTTTTTGATGTTTTCTTGAATGTTTACCACCCATAAATGAAATAATCAGACATGAAGCATTTAGAGTGGTATTTTATGCTTCTTTTAGTGGTTTCATGAATGGTTACCACACATAAATGAAGTAATCAAATAAAAAACACTTATCTTTTTAGTGGTATTTTATGCTTCTTTTTAGGGAACACTTCTCGTAGTAGGCTACGATGCTTTGTCGAGTTTTTTTGAAAGCTTACCACTCAAGAAGTAATCAAATAAAAAACACTTATCATAGTAGGATAAGAAGCTTTGTGCTGTTTTCTTTAATGGTTACCACCCATAAGTGAAATACTCGGGTCAGAAACACTTCTCGTAGCTGTCTTCAAAGGTTACCACCCATAAATAAATTTCTCTGATCAGAAAACTTCACGTAGCAATATAAGATGTGTGTGGTGCTTTCTTGAATGTTTACCACCCACAAATGAAGTAATCAAACATGAAGCACTTGGTGTGTTATTCTACGCTTCTTCGTGTTGGTTTCCTGAAAGGTTTGGAGTTTTCTTGAAAGGTTATCTCCCATAAATGAAATACTCGGATCAGAAACACTTCTCGTAGCTGTCTTCAAAGGTTACCACCCATAAATGAATTTGTCTGATCAGAAAAACTTCACATAGCAGTATAAGATGTTTGTGGTGCTTTCTTGAATGTTTACCACCCACAAATGAAGTAATCAAACATGAAGCACTTGGTGTGCTATTCTATGCTTCTTCGTGTTGGTTTCCTGAAAGGTTTGGAGTTTTCTTGAAAGGTTATCTTCCATAAATAAAATACTCGGATCAAAAACACTTCTCGTAGCTATATAAGATGCTTTGTAGTGTTTTCTTGAAAGGTTACCACCCATAAATGAAGTAATCAGATCAGAAACAATTTTTTTTATTATGATAAGATGCTTTGTGGTGCTTTCTTGAATGGTTAACACCCATAAAGGAAGTACTCTAATCAGAACTACTTCTTGTAGCAGGATAAGATACTTTGTGGTGTTTTTTTAATGTTTACCACCCATAAACGAAGTAATGAAACACAAATCACTTAAGAGTGATATTCTACGCTTCTTCGTAGTGGTTTCCTGAAAGTTTAGTAGCTTTCTTGAAAGGTTACCACCCATAAATGAAGTACTCGGATCAGAAACACTTCTCGTAGCTGTATAAGATGCTTTGTAGAGTTTTCTTGAATGATACCACCCTTAAATGAAGCAATCGGATCAGAAACACTTTCTGTATTAGGATAATATGAATTGTTGTGCTTTCTTGACTGGTTAGCACCCATAAATTAAGTACATCAATCAGAACAACTCCTTGTAGCAGGATAAGATGCTTTTTGGTGTTTTCTTGAATGTTTGCCACCCATAAATGAAATAATCAGACATGAAGCACTTAGAGTGGTATTCTATGCTTCATCATAGTGGTTTAATGAATGGTTACCACACTATAATGAAGTACTAAAAAAGGAACACTTCTTGTTAGTAGGCTACGATGCTTTGTCGAGTTTTCTTGAAAGCTAACCACTCATAAATGAAGTAATCAAATAAAATACACTTATCATAGTAGGATAAGATGCTTTGTGTTGTTTTCTTTAATGGTTACCACCCATAAGTAAATATATGGCCATGAAGCACATAGATTGGTATTATATTCTTCTCCAAGGTGTCTTAGTTAATGGTTACCACTAATGAAATGAAGTAATCGAATAAGAAACATTTCTCCTAGTAGACTATGATGCTTTTTGGAGTTTTCTTGAAAGATTACCACCATAAATGAAATAATCGGATCAGAAACACTTCTGTTAGTAGGATAAGATGCTTCGTGATGTTTTCTTGAATGGTTACCACCCATAAAGAAAGTAATCGGATCAGAACCACTTCTTGTAGCAGGATAAGATGCTTTGTGGTGCTTTCTTGAATGGGCACCACTCATAAAGGAAGTACTCCAATCAGAACCAGTTCTTGTAGCAGGATAAGATGCTTTGTGGTGTTTTTTTTTTAGTTTACCACCCATAAATAAAGTAATCAAACATGAATCACTTAGAGTGGTATTCTACGCTTCTTCGTGGTGGTTTCCTGAAAGGTTAGTAGTTTTCTTGAATGGTTACAACCCATAAATGAAGTAATTGGATTAGAAACACATTTTGTATTAGGATAAGATGTTTTGTGGTGCTTTCTTTAATGGTTACCACCCATAAATGAAGTAATCAAACATGAAGCACTTAGAGTGGTACTCTACGCTTCTTCGTGGTCGTTTCTTGAAAGGTTTGGAGTTCTCTTGAAATGTTACCACCCATAAATGAAGTATTCAGATCAAAAACACTTCTCGTCGCAATATAAGATGTTTTGTGGTGCTTTCTTGAATGTTTACCACCCATAAATGACGTAATCAGACAAGAAGCACTTAGAGTGGTATTCTACGCTTCTTCGTGATTGTTTCCTGAAAGGTTTGGTGATTTTTCCTGAAAGATTACCACCCATAAATGAAGTACTCAGATCAGAAACACTTCTCGTAGCAGTATAAGATGTTTTGTATTAAGATAAGATGATTTGTGGTGCTTTCCTGAATGGTTACCACCCATAAATGAAGTAATTAAACATGAAGCACTTAGAGTGGTATTCTACGCTTCTTTGTAGTGGTTTCCTGAAAGGTTAGTAGCATTCTTGAAAGATTACCACCCATAAATGTACTCGTAGCTGTATAAGATGCTTTGTAGAATTTTCTTGAAAGGTTACCACCACTAAATGAAGTAATCGGATCAGAAACACTTTCTGTATTAGGATAATATGCTTTGTTGTTCTTTCTTGACCGGTTAGCACCCATAAATTAAGTACATCAATCAGAACAACTTCTTGTAGCAGGATAAGATGCTTTTTGGTGTTTTCTTGAATGTTTGCCATCCATAAATGAAATAATCAGACATGAAGCACTTAGAGTGGTATTCTACGCTTCTTCGTGGTGGTTTCCTAAAAGGTTAGTAATTTCTTGAAAGGTTACAACCCATAAATGAAGTATTCATATCAGAAACACTTCTCGTAGCAGTACAAGATGTTTTGTGGTGTTTTCTTGAATGTTTACCACCCATGAATGAAGTAATCAAACATGAAGCATTTAGAGTGGTATTTTATGCTTCTTCTTAGTGGTTTCGTGTATGGTTACCACACTATAATGAAGTACTCAAGAAGGAACACTTCTCGTAGTAGGCTACGATGCTTTGTCGAGTTTTCTTGAAAGCTTACCACTCATAAATGATGTAATCAAATAAAAAACACTTATCTTAGTAGGATAAGATGCTTTGTGCTGTTTTCTTTAATGGTTACCACCCATAAGTGAAATACATGGCCATGAAGCACTTAGATTGGTATTATATTCTTCTCCAAGGTGTCTTAGTTAAAGGTTACCACTAATGAAATGAAGTAATCGAATAAGAAACATATCTCCTAGTAGGCTATGATGCTTTGTGGAGTTTTCTTGAAAGATTACCACCATAAATGAAATAATCGGATCAGAAACACTTTTGTTAGTAAGATAAGATACTTTGTGATGTTTTCTTGAATGGTTATCACCCATAAAGAAAGTAATCGGATCAGAACCACTTCTTGTATTAGGATAAGATGCTTTATGGTGCTTTCTTGAATGGTTAACACCCGTAAAGGAAGTACTCCAATCAGAACCACTTCTTGTAGGAGGATAAGATGCTTTGTGGTGTTTTTTTAATGTTTACCACCTATAAATGAAGTAATGAAACATGAATCACTTAGAGTGGTATTCTACGCTTCTTTGTAGTGGTTTCCTGAAAGGTTAGTAGCTTTCTTGAAAGGTTACCACCCATAAATGAAGTACTCGGATCAGAAACACTTCTCGTAGCTGTATAAGATGCTTTGTAGAGTTTTCTTGAAAGGTTACCACCCTTAAATGAAGTAATCGGATCAGAAACACTTTTTGTATTTGGATAATATGCTTTGTTGTGCTTTCTTGACTGGTTAGCACCCATAAATTAAGTACATCAATTAGAACAACTTCTTGTAGCAGGATAAGATGCTTTTTGGTTTTCTCTTGAATGTTTGCCACCCAAAAATGAAATAATCAGACATGAAGCACTTAGAGTGGTATTCTACGCTTCTTCGTAGTGGTTTCCTAAAAGGTCAGTAGTTTTCTTGAAAGGTTACAACCCATAAATGATCTATTCAGATCAGAAACACTTCTCGTAGCAGGATAAGATGCTTTTTGTTGTTTTCTTGAATGTTTGCAACCCATAAATGAAATAATCAGACATGAAGCACATAGAGTGGTATTCTATGCTTCATCATAGTGGTTTAATGAATGGTTACCACACTATAATGAAGTACTAAAAAAGGAACACTTCTCGTAGAAGGCTACGATGCTTTGTCGAGTTTTCTTGAAAGGTAACCACTCATAAATTAAGTAATCAAATAAAAAACACTTATCGTAGTAGGATAAGATGCTTTGTGCTGTTTTCTTTAATGGTTACCACCCATAAGTTAAATTGGCCATGAAGAACATAGATTGGTATTATATTCTTCTCCAAGGTGTCTTAGTTAATGGTTACCACTAATGAAATGAAGTATTCGAATAAGAAACATTTCTCCTAGTAGATTATGATGCTTGGTGGAGTTTTCTTGAAAGATTACCACCATAAATGAAATAATCGGATCAGAAACACTTCTGTTAGTAGGATAAGATGCTTCGTGATGTTTTCTTAAATGGTTACCACCCATAAAGAAAGTAATCGGATCAGAACCACTTCTTGTAGCAGGATAAGATGCTTTGTGGTGCTTTTTTGAATGGGTACCACTCATAAAGGAAGTACTCCAATCAGAACCAGTTCTTGTAGCATGATAAGATGTTTTGTGGTGTTTTTTTTAATGTTTACCACCCATAAATGAAGTAATCAAACATGAATCACTTAGAGTGGTATTCTACGCTTCTTCGTGGTGGTTTCCTGAAAGGTTAGTAGTTTTCTTGAAAGGTTACCACCCATAAATAAAGTAATTGGATTAGAAACACTTTTTTTATTAGGATAAGATGTTTTGTTCTGTTTTCTTTAATGGTTACCACCCATAAGTGAAATACTTGGACATGAAGCACTTAGATTGGTATTATATTCTTCTCCAAGGTATCTTAGTTAAAGGTTGCCACTAATGAAATGAAGTAATCGAATAAGAAACATATCTCCTAGTAGGCTATGATGCTTTGTGGAGTTTTCTTGAAATATTACCACCATAAATGAAATAATCGGATCAGAAACACTTTTGTTAGTAAGATAAGATACTTTGTGATGTTTTCTTGAATGGTTACCACCCATAAACAAAGTAATCGGATCAGAACCACTTTTTGTAGCAGGAGAAGATGCTTTGTGGTGTTTTCTTGAATGGTTACCACCCATAAATGAAGTACTCCAATCAGAACGACTACTTGTAGCAGGATAAGATGCTTTGTGGTGTTTTCTTGAAAGGTTACCACACATAAATGAAGTAATCAAAATGAAGCACTTACAGTGGTATTCTATGCTTCTTCTTAGTGGTTTCATGAAAGGTTACCACACTATAATGAAGTACCCCAAGAGGAAACCCTTCTCGTAGTAGGCTACGATGTTTTGTCGAATTTCTTGAATGGTTACCACTTATAAATGAAGTAATCAATTAAAAAACAATTATCGTAGTAGGATAAGATGCTTTGTGTTGTTTTCTTTAATGGTTACCACCCATAAGTGAAATACTTGGACGTGAAGCACTTAGATTGGTATTCTATTCTTCTCCAAGGTGTTTTAGTTAAAGGTTGTCACCATGAAATGAAGTATTCGAAGAACAAACACTTCTCCTAGTAGGCTATGATGCTTTGTGAATTTTTCTTGAAAGATTACCACCCATAAAGAAAATAATCGGATCAAAAACTCTTCTGATAGTAGGATAAGATACTTTGTGGTGTTTTGTTTACCACCCATAAATGAAGTAATCGGATTCGAAACACTTCTTACAGTAGGATAAGATGCTTTGTGGTGTTTTCTTAAATGGTTACCATCCATAAATAAAGTACTCAAATCAGAAACACTTCTCGTAGCAGTATAAGATGTTTTGTATTAGGATAAGATGATTTGTGGTGCTTTCTTCAATAAGTGAAGTAATCAGACATGAAGCACTTATAGTAGTATTCTACGCTTCTTCGTGTTTGTTTAAATGATACCACCCAAATAAGAAGTACTCAAATCAGAAATACTTCTCGTAGCGGGATAAGATGTTTTGTGGTGTTTTCTTGAATGTTTACCACCAATAAATGAAGTAATCAAACATGAAGCACTTAGACTGGTATTCTATGCTTCTTCATGGTGGTTTCATGAAAGGTTACCACACTTAAATGAAGTACTCGAAGTGGAAACTCTTCTCGTAGTAGACTATGATGCTTTGTCGAGTTTTCTTGAAATATTACCACTCATAAATGAAGTAATAAAAAAAATATTTATCATAGTAGAATAAGATGCATTATGATGTTTTATTGAATGGTTACCGCCCATAAGTGAAATACTTGGACATGAAGCATTTAGAGTGGTATTATATTATTCTCTGTGGTGTTTTAGTAAAAGGTTGTCACCATTAAATGAAGTACTCGAAGAAGAAACACTTCTCGTATTAGTCATTGATGCTTTGCAAAGTTTTCTTGAAAGGTTACCACCCATAAATGAAATAATCGGATCAGAAACACTTCTCATATTAGGCTATGATTCTTTGTGGAGTTTTCTTGAAAGTTACCACCCATAAATGTAGTAATTGGATCAGAAACACTTTTTCGTAGTAGAATAAGATGCTTTGTGGTGTTTTCTTGAATGGATACCGCTCATAAATGAAGTACTTCAATCAGAAACACTTCTTGTAATCAGGCATGAAGCACTTAGAGAGGTTTTCTACACTTCTTTATGGCGGTTTCTTGAAAGGTTTGGAGTTTTCTTGAAAGAATACCACCCATAAATGAAGTATTCGGATCAGAAACACTTCTCGTAGTTCGCTATAATGCTTTGTTGAGTTTTCATGAAAGACTACCACTCATAAATTAAGTAATCAAATAAAAAAACACTTATCATAGTAGGATAAGATGCTTTGTGGTGTTTTCTTGAATGGTTACCACACATAAGTGGTATTCCATTTTTCTCCGTGGTGTGTTAGTAACAGGTTCCGACCATTAAATGAAGTACTTGAAGAAGAAACACTTCTCATAGTAGGATAATGTGGTTTGTGGTGTTATCTTGAATGATTACCACCCATAAATGAAGTACTCGATTCAGAAACACTTCTCGCAGCAGGATAAGATGCTTTGTGTTGTTTTCTCTAATGGTTATCACCCATAAATGAATGATTCAAATCAGAAACACTTCTTGTAGCAGGATAAGATGCTCTGATGTGTTTTCTTGAATTTTTACCAGTCATATAATAAAGTAATCAGACATGAAGCACTAAGAGTTATATTCTACACTTCTTCATGGTGGTTTCCCGAAAGGTTTGAAGTTTTCTTGAAAGGCCACCACCCATAAATGAAGTACTCGATCAGAAATACTTCTCGTAGCACTATAAGATGCCTTGTGGTGTTTTATTGAATGGCTACCACCCATAAGTGAAATACTTGGACATGAAACACTTAGAGTAGTGGTATTTTATTTTTCTCCGGTGGTGTTTTAGTAAAAGGTTGCCACCATTGAATGAAGTACTCGAAGAAGAAACACTTATAGTGTTAGGCTATGATGCTTTGTGGAGTTTTCTTGAAAGGTTACCACCCATAAATTAAGTAATCAGATCAGAATACTTTTCGTAGTATGATAAGATGCTTTGTAGTGTATTCTTCAATGGTTATCACCCATAAATGAAGTATTTGAATAAAAAACACTTTTTGTACTAGAATTTAATGATTTGTGGTGTTTTCTTTAATGTTTACCATCCATTAATGAAGTAATCAAACATGAAGCACTTAGAGTGGTATTCTACGCTTTTTCGTAGTGGTTTCCTGAAGGGTTAGCAGTTTTTTTGATAGGTTTCCACCCATAAATGAAGTACTCGAATCGGAAACACTTCTTCGTCGTGGTTTCATGAAAGGTTACCGTACTTAAATGAAGTACTCGAAGAGAAAACACTTCTCGTAGTAGGATATGATGCTTTGTCGAGTTTTCTTGAAAGGTTATCACTCATAAATGATGTAATCAAATATAAACACTTCTGGTAGTAGGATAAGGTGCTGTGTGGTATTTTATTGAATGGTTTCCACCCGTATACTTTGACCTGAAGCACTTAGAGTGGTGTTCTATTCTTCTCCGTGGTGTTTTAGTACTCAAAGCAGAAACACTTTGCGTATTTGGCTATGATGCTTTGTGGAGATTTCTTGAAAGGTTATCACCCATAAATGAAATAATCAGATCAAAAACACTTCTCATATTAGGCTATGATGCTTTGTGGAGCTTTCTTGAAAGGTTATCACCAGTAAATGTAGTATTTCCAGCTATAAATTAGCAGAAGTCCATTACTAAAATAGCAATAGTTGCAATTTTCCATGGAGCACCAAACTCCTATTGCTCCACATCGTATCTATAATTTTAAAATCCCAACGAACGATCTGAATCGTTGAACTTGATCTACATACTGGAAACTACTTGGAGATTGAACTTTACATTTTTTGAATTCTTTTGCTATTCTTTAGAGAGGTAGGAAAATTATAACTTTTATTGGTCCAGAAACCGTTTGATTAGCAACTTTTCTACCTCTTTAAAAAAATAGTAAAAAATTTCAAAAATGTAAAATTCAATCTCCAAGTAGATTTCAATATGTAGATCATGTTCAACGGTTCGAAACGGTCATATATATATATATAGATTTCAAATTGGAGATAAGGGATGTGGAGAGCGAGGAGTTTGGTGTTCCATGGAGCACCCTAGCATATCTCTCTCTCTCTCTACACATATATATATAGAGAGAGAGAGAGTTATATTACCATGCTACGAAGTAAAAAATATATTTTACTTCGGCATAAAAAATCACATACCAACAACTCAAATGACTAATATAAGTTGGTCAACACAATTAGGCTTCCAAATCTCCTAGTAAATCAAATTTGAGCGCATTTGAAGTTTTGTAGCTATGCTTTTTGAATTTTTTAAAAGTGAGCAAGAATAATTTTATTTTTAATTATTAAATTGTGTTATTCTTGCTCATTTAAAAAAATTCTAAAAGTATAGTTGTAAAACTTCAAATGGACTCAAATTTTCCTAGGGGATATTAATGTCTAAATTGTGTTGACCAACTTAGATCAGTCATTTGAGTTGTCGGTATGTACTTTTTTATGCCGAAGTAAAACACTCTTTTTACTTCGCATAGCACGGTAATATAACTATATATATATATATATATATATATATGAGGGATCAAATGATAACAACTTTGGTGACACCAACTATAACAACAATCATATTTTCATTTTCAAAGTCCAAGTTGTTGATCCAAACCATTGAATATGATCTCCACAATAAAATATGCTTGTAGATCAAATTTTACATTTTTTTGATTTTTTTTTACTATTTATTAAGACAGATGCAAAAATATGCTAAAGTTACAACTACCTGAATCGTTGAATTTTACACCCATCTTAATAAATAGTAAAAAAATTCAAAAAATGTAAAATTTGATCAGCAAGAGTATTTTATTATGGAGATCATGTTCAATGGTTTGGATCAACAATTTAGACTTTGAAAATAAATAAAAAATGATTGTTGTCATAGTTGGTGTCACCAAAGTTGTTGTCATCCAATCCCCTCACTATATATATATATATATAGAGAGAGAGAGAGAGTTATGCTATGGTACTTATATAAGCATGATAATATGTTGTGCTTATGATCATAACTCAAATTTCAATATACAAATGAATGATCAGAACCGTTGAAAATATTGTCCATACTAAAATTTACTTGAGAACCAAAATGTTGTAACATATATATATATATATATATATATATATATGTTACCGTGCTATCAAAGTAAAAAGAGTGTTTTACTTCGGCATAAAAAATCATACACCGACAACTCAAATGACTGATCTAAGTTGGTCAACACAATTAAGACATCAAAATCTCCTACTAAACCAATTTTGAGCACATTTGAAGTTTTGTAGCTATGCTTTTTGAATTTTTGAAAAATGAGCAAAAATAACACAATTTAATAATTAAAAATAACACCATTCTTGTTCATTTTTCAAAAAATCAAAAAACATATTTACAAAACTTCAAATGCGCTCAAAATTGGTTTAGTAGGAGATTTTGATGTCTTAATTGTGTTGACCAACTTAGATCAGTCATTTGAATTGTCGGTGTATGATTTTTTATGCCGAAGTAAAACACTCTTTTTACTTTGCATATCACGGTAACATATCTCATATATATATATATATATATATAGAGAGAGGAGGGATCAAATGACAACAACTATGGTGACACCAACATAACAACAACTATTTTTTTCATTTTCAAAGTCCAAATTGTTGATCCAAACCGTTGAATATGATCTCTATAATAAAATACGCTTGCAGATCAAATTTTACATTTTTTTGAATTTTTTTATTATTTATTAAGACGGGTGCAAAAATATGTCAAAGTTACAACTACCTGAGTCGTTGAATTTTACACCCATCTTAATAAATAGTAAAAAATTTCAAAAAATTATAAATTTTGATCTGCAAGAGTATTTTATTATGGAGATCATATTCAACGGTTTGGATCAACAATTTGAACTTTGAAATTGAAAAAAATGATTGTTGTCATAGTTGGTGTCACCAAAATAGTTGTTATTTGATCCCTTCACACATATATATGAGCAAAGATATGCTAATATGCATAGTACATCTCATTTCGTACTATAGGATTATGCATGTTTAGTTTTCTCAATAAGTTGAGATTTAAGTTGCTCAATAAATTCTTCATATCAAAATCTTGTAGAAAATCAAATTTCATGATTTAAGTGCTTTCTTGTTATTTTTAATTTTTTTAAACAGCGCAGAAATGACACTTTTCTAATTAAATCTGGATTGTTTTTAAAAATATTTAAAAAACAGCAAGAAAGCTCAAAAAAATCACTAAATTTGATTTCCTACAAGATTTTGTTATGAAAAATTTATTGAGCAACCTAAATTTGAATTTACTTAGAAAATTAATAGCCGCATAGTACGGAAGGGCGCCGGGTGTACTATGCATATTATCATACACTTGCTATATATATATATATATATATATATATATATATATATATATAGAAATGCTATTATGCTTTGCAAAGCACGTGCTTTGAAATTGTGGACCATTGGATCACGCTTTGTGATTCGTGCGCACATGATGATTGAAGATCTAATGGTCCACAATTTCAAAGCACGTGCTTTGTAAAGCATAATAGCATTTCTCATATATATATATATATATATATATATATATATATAGAGAGAGAGAAAGAGAGAGAGAGCGAGAGAAAGGCTAGGGTGCTCCATGGAGCACCAAATCGCTCGTGCTCCACATCAGTTATATCCAATTTGAAAATTCCAATGACCGATCCAAACCATTGAACATGATCTACATATTTAAATCTACTTGGAGATTGAGTTTTACATTTTTTTTTAAAAATTTTTGCTATTTTTTTAAAGAGGTAGAAAAATAAAGTTGCCAATCAAACGGTTTCTAGAGCAACAAAAGTTGCAATTTTCCTACCTCTCTAAAAAATAGCAAAAAAATTCAAAAAAAATATAAAATTCAATCTACAAGTAGATTCAATATGTAGATCATGTTCAACGGTTCGGATCAGTCGTTGGAATTTTTAAATTGGAGATACGGTTTGGAGTATTAGGGGTTTGGTGCTCCATGGAGCACCAAATTGCTCGTGCTCCACATCAATTATCTCCAATTGGAAAACTCTAATGACCGATCTGAATCGTTGAAAATTATCTACATATTTAAATCTACTTTGAGATTGAATTTTACATTTTTGAAATTTTTTGCTATTTTTTTAAAGGCGGTAGAAAAATTGTAGATCAAATGGTTTCTGGATCAACAAAAATTGTGGTTTTCCTCTCTCCCTAAAAAATAGCAAAAAAATTTCAAAAAATATAAAATTCAATCTCCAAGTAGATTTCAATATCTAGATCATTTTGAATGGTTCATATCGGTCATTGGAGTTTTAAAATTGAAGATACGATGCAGAGCATGGCCGATTTGGTGCTCCATGGAGCACCAAATCCCTAATGCTCCACACTGTATCTCCAATTTAAAAATTCCAAACGACCGATCCGAACCATTGAGCATGATCTACATATTGAAAACTACTTGGAGATTGGATTTTACATTTTTTTTGAATTTTTTTGCTATTTTTTAGAGAGGTGGGAAAATTGCAACTTTTGTTGGTCCATAAACCGTTTGATTAGCAAGTTTTCTACCTCTTTAAAAAATAGCAAAAAAATTCAAAAAAAATGTAAAATTCAATTTCCATGTAGATTTCAATATGTAGATCATGTTCAATGGTTCGGATCGATCATTAGAATTTTCAAATTGAATATAACGAATGTGGAGCACGAGGGGTTTGGTGCTCCATGGAGCACCCTAGCCTTTCTCTCTCTCTCTCTCTCTCTCTCTCAATATATATATATATTCTATGGTGCATTACGAAGCCAAGATTAGTTTTGGCATCACGTTGAAATTTTAAATTTTAAAATTCAAACTGTCGATCCAAACCGTTCAATGTGATCTCCATATTGGAATCTTTCCATAAACCAATTTTTTTTTTTTTTTTAGAATTTGTTTACTATTTTTAGGGGATGGTTCAGAAATTAGTATATCAACAAAATTTCATACTCCTCTAAAAAATAGTAAAAACATTAATAAAAATTGAATAAATTGGTCTCTAGTGAGATTTCAATATGGAGATCACATTGGATGGTTTGGATCGATTGTTTCGAATTTTCTTATTTGAAATTTGAGTGTGATGTAAAAAATAATTATGACTTCGTAGTGCACCATAGCATTTATATATATATTTCATATCAACGACAACATGGGGTTCTTTGATTGGGCACTTTTTTTTTATCTGTTAAATATCTGAAGAGCCATGCATACTTGGCTGCTTCAATATGGTCTATTTTTATTTTGGTTGTTGTGTAACCTAAAGAAATTAAATACTTCAATTCCATTGTCTAAATTTGTAAATTTAACCATTGATTTTAATCATACGTACCTTTCTTTCTCCAATAAGTTTGGTTCAAGCCGCAACTCAATAATTTTCATGCTCAGACTTTTGAAACTTGGAGTGATTAGCATGTTTGACTGGACTGAGTCACAAAAGTGAACATTCGTGCATCTAACCTTATCATTTATTATGTAAGCATAGAGATAGTCATCCTTACCAAATTTAGGAGGATTAATTTGGAATCATACGTTCGTACTTGCCAAACTTTTGTGCCTCTACAATTAAAAGGTGTTTCTAATTTAATACCAAGTATTAGCTAGGTTAGAGGAAGACAAATCAAGTTTAACTCGCACACAAAGAGGGAGGGAGGGAGAGGAAGAAGAGAAACTAAGAGAGAGAATATTTAAGATAAAGCTGATGATGATGAGAGGAAGAGACACAAGAGGGGTACGGCAATACAACCGCTCTGATATACCGCGTATGAGATGGACGGAAGATCTGCACCGTCGATTTGTTGATGCCATAGATTTACTTGGAGGGCCTCACAGTTTGTGCTCTTTTTCTTTTCATATACCTTCACTTGAATGCATGGAAGGGTTCTATTGTCATCGTTATATGTATAATAATCTATATTACTTGTAATTTTCATTTGTAGAAGCAACACCAAAAAGGATCTTACAATTAATTGGGGAGAACGGAGTTAATATTTCTCATGTCAAAAGCCATCTCCAGGTACGTAATTTTAGTTCCAATTTTGTTGGTTTTTTTTCTTTTTTCCTTTTCTTATAAATATTAAAGTTCCCTAGTTTTTCGTCTCGTTTTTAAAACGATCACCAAGATGACTTCTCTTTTCTCTCTTTTGATAATTTATAAATACAAGATGAACTATATTATATAATTATATCAAAATAACGTTGGCACTCAATAAGATTATTTATGAATTAATTGCATAAAATATATATTATATGAACAGTCACTATCACACAAAAAAAAGATTTGTCAACAGTTAAAACTCATCATCTTGCTCAATGATTATGCACTTATTGTTATCTAGCTAAGAGAGTGTTGAATTGTATAAAGAACCGTTTGCAATTGGGTTTGCCGAAGTGAAAATAATAATTTAATATTCAAGATAAGAAAACTATTATTTAGTAAATAACCGTTGTTGTAGGCCTTTAGTTTTTTTTAAATGTTTCATAACGACTAGTCCTAGATTTTGCTAGCCAATATATCATTTAAACTTTCACAGACATTCTAAATTACATACAAAAATAGATAACACATGTATCTTGCATATAACATGCCACATATTCTAATCAATTATCACAATAAAAGAAGAAAAAAGAAACAAAATGCAAATAAAGCACCTAACTACCAAAAATACAAAAAAGATAGCTAAAAAGATGCAATTGCTATCTTAGAATAGTAAATGATACAAATGCGAATCTCATATTCGGTTCTTTACCATGAAATTGAATCCCTCTTTTGCAATATTCGGAAGACCTAACTTTGGACTCATTTATGTGTAGGAGCTCAATTTCTTGATTAAAAAACCTAATAGGAGATGCCCTTTAAGTTGCATCTTTTGAGCTCAGACATCAATTACATCAAAATAAAAATAAATGAGTTGATCTAGTCATATTATTGGAGCCTTGAGTTTATGAAGCTTTTTAATCAAATCGTGCTTTTTTGTCTAAAGTTGACATCATTTGTACTTATTTTCTGATCACAAGTGACATCTATGGTTTCTACATACTAGAAACTCTGCCATGCAACACCTCTCGCAAGAAATCCCTACATAAACAAAGAAATACAAACTCTTAGACAAATAACAAACACTTAGTACATTCATAGTAAATGCAGAAGAAAAAGTAGATTAAATAGCATCTTCTGTTAGGGTGTAAAACTGATCTCTCTCTTTAAGATAAAACTTGTGTTTCATCAAGTGTTGTGATAATGGTGAAATCAACATTTGTATTGTTGAATTTTTACCATATTTGTCGTGCTTCACCTACAAAAGTGTTGTAATATAATTTTAATTAGTATATATCACCATGTCATGCAATACTGGAATAATAATTAAACAGTTTAACTCAATTCTAATTATTATTAACATTTTAACTTATTCCTTTACAATTTAATTATTTCTTATCAAACCCTATACCCTAAGCATTAATTTCTTATCAAAACATAAATTCTAAGAATCAATTTCTTATCAAACTCTAAACCATAAATTCTAACAATTTAGCATCAATTTTGATCCTTGTATTCTTTTTTTATTGGTCAGAAAACCTATGATACCAAATATGGATTGTATGTACCAGAAAATGATACATATGTCACATAGTTACAACAATAACTATTTTGCATAATGATAACCTTTTGCATAATAAACATCATATTTTTTTAGTCTTTGTAGCAATAGCTTTTTCTAATTACTATTATAAAAAATACCAAAATAACGAAATAGAAAAATTACCTTGAAGAAGAGAATGCAGACGATGTGGTGAGAGGAGAAAGTATGACAAGGCTCATCGACGAGAGGAGAAAATACAAGATTGATGGTGGACATGAAAGATCTGGCGGAGTCGATCATTTCCATGCCCAAGGTGTCGGTGAGAGGTAGAAGAAACAAGAGGTATGTGTGATATAGATCATTGATAACCTCCACACCTCTAGCAATTCATATCAACTAGAGGTGTGGAGGCGGCCAAGTGGGAAAGAGAGGGCAGTAGATAAGTTTGAGTAGTTGTGGAGGCGGAGACAGAGAGAGAAAGAATCACGAAGCACTTATTTTAAATTAGGTTTAGGGATAAGCCAATGATTTTTAAAATAACAGTTAGCGTAGGTGCAGCTACGACAACAGTTGTTTTACATAGCCGTTGTCTTAGAATTTTGAAATTTTTTTTTGAAAGGATAAGGCAACAATTGTTTATAAATATTTGATTGGTCTTGCTACTCCTAGAACAACGGTTATTTTAAATAACTATTTCTTGATCCTCAGAGATTTTTTTTACACTTCTGTCAACAGTGTTTAACAAATTCTTCATTAACTGTTGTTCTATGTAAGTTGCTAAATGCATGTCATTGATATGTTGTAGTGAGTCAAATTAAATAGTAATACTACTGTTAAATAAACAAAGTTTCTTGGATTGACGGTGCATTTGTACATGTAAATTGATTTTCGATTCGCTTCATTTTGTGGTTTCTTTCCCATTGCCAATTAATTAACTTAACATTAACTAGCTACGTCCGCCAATTAATGTTTTTGTGTCATGCGGTATACATATACTATACCAATAACTCTATATCTCTAGCTATTATTTGTGACTTGAAGTGGTTCAAACTTAACTGTTCTTGATGCATCAAATGATCATAACCAAATCATATGCAATTTGATTGTTGGGCTAGCTATATGGAGGATAACATATCTATAAAAAATTTAATTTTACCCTAATTAATTGATTTTATTTGAAAAATTATTGTAAGTGATCCCTCCTTATATATAAATTCGACATACTTAACTCTGACATTATTTGGATTGCTCTAACTGCAGATGTATAGGAGTGGGTATTCTACACACCAGAATCATATGATATCTAAAAAGACAAGCCATACAGCACTCCAGCAAGTACAAAGCAATGAGGGCTTGTCATCAGTTTCTGAAAAATGCTATGACTTCCATGAGATGTAAGTATTAATTGCACTATATATTTTTCATCACTATAACTTGAATTTATTAAGAACTTCAGAATGGTTTTTGCTAAGGTGAATGTAATATGTTAATACATTTTACTCCAATTTTGTTGGTCATGCAGAAGCTCCATCACAGCACAAGATGATTATCTGAAGACAAGAGATGAGGTTTGTATTTTATTTCCACATCTTTTAATTTGTAGTTCCACTCTTCTATGATTTCATCACTATCACAAAAAAGAGATCTGCCAACGGATAAATTTTATCCTGTCCAATAGTTATGCATCCGTTGTTGTCTAAGGGCCAGATTATTGAATCGTATGAAGTTGGCAAATGTGTGTTGTCGAAGAAAATATAGTAATTTAATATTCGAATTGATGCAAAAGTTATTTAGTAAATAATCGTTATCGTGGAGGATCTAAGGCAATAGTTATTTATTAAATAGCAGTTGCCTTAGATCTCTATATTTTTCTAAAAATGTTCTACAATGGCTAGCTTCAGATTTGCTAGCTAACATATCATTCAAATTGTTACAAACATTTCAAATGACAAACAAAATAGATAACACATGTGTATTGCATATAACATGTCACATTATAATCTATTGTCACAATGAAGAAGAAAAAAGAAACAAAATGCAAATAAATTACCTAACTAGAAAAAAATACAAAAATATAGCTAAAAAGATGCAATTGTCATCTGAGCAACACAATGATACAAATGCAGGACCTGCATGGAAAAGCACTTTCATATATAACAATCTCGTAATGCGTCATCAACTATATTACAACTATATAACATGATTTTTACAATGCATATTGTTATATTTTATAATCATATGCATGCAATCATCTTTATTATTTGCGTGATATTAGAAATTATTAAATCCAGATTACGGGTATACAATCCGGTATAGTAGTATCCATGTACATGTGTGTGTATAGAGCATGGCTAAAATAATATGCATAGTACACCACATAACGTACTATGCGCCCATTTGTAATTAATTTGGTCATTTAAATTGATATTTAAGTTGCTCAATAAATTCTTCATATCAAAATCTTGTAGGAAATAAAATTTCGTGATTTTTAGAGCTTTCTTGCTATTTTTTAAAAACAGTCCAGAAATGACACTTTTGTAGTATTAAATCTGGACTGTTTTTAAAAAATATTTAAAAAATAGCTAGAAAGCTCAAAAAATCACGAAATTTAATTTCCTACAATATTTTCATATGAAGAATTTATTGAGCAACTTAAATCTCAATTTAATGACATATATCTATATGCATAGTACAAAATGGAGTGTACTATGCATATTATTTTAGCCATGCTCGTGTGTGTGTATATATATATATATATATATATATAGAGGAGGGATCCGTAGCCGCCATCCATTTCGTAACCGCTCGCAACCGCTCCATCATACCAAGTATAAATCGTCGATCCGGACCGTTGAAAACATTCTCCATACTAATGTAGACTTGGAGATCAAATTTTATATTTTTTGGAAATTTTTTACTATTTTATCGGAAGGGTTGAAAATTGGATGTTTGTAAATCGTTAGATAAATAAATTTTCAATCCATCCGATAAAATAGTAAAAAATTTCAAAAAAAATGTAAAATTTGATTTTCAAGTCTATATTAATATAGAGAATGTTTTCAACGGTCCGGATCGGTCATTTACATTTGCTACCATGAAGCGGTTGCGAGCGGTTGAAAGTTTGGCGGCTACGGATCCCTCCTCATATATATATATATATATATATATATATATATATATGTACATACATAGAGAGTAAGGCTATGGTATTATGCATAAGACATCATCTTCCATACTATGCGACTATGCATTTGCTCAATGAAATTGAAATTTAAGTTGCTTAATATATTTTTAATTATATCAACATCTTGTAGGAAACCAAATTTCATTATTTTTAGAGCTTTTTTGCTATTTTCAAATATTTTTTAAAAACAACCCAGATTTATAAAATATTTAAAAATAATAAAAAATCTCTAAGAATCACGAAATTTGATTTCATACCAAATTTTGATATGAATAATTTATTGAGCAACTTAAATGTCAATTTATTGAGCAATTAACATGCATAATCAAATAGGACTGAAGGAGTATCTTATGCATATTACCATAGCCTTGCTATATGTATATAGTCTTGCTAGCATGCTTCCATAATATTTCGGGTGAAACGATTACGGGTCAAAGTTTAAAATCTAGCGTTTGAAATTTCGATTTAAATAGCTCAATAATTTATTTGTATCATAATCTTGTAGAATACTATTTTTTTATTTTTAGAATTTTCTAGCTATGTCCAATGATTTTTTAAAGTGAGCACAAAAATATCTTAATTTCTAGTGATATAAATAAATTATTGAGTTATTTAAGATGAAATTTCAAACGCTATATTTTAAATTTGACTCGTAAGCGTTCACCGAAATTCTTATTGAAGCCGCTATTATATATATGTATATATATATATATATATATATATATATATATATATATATATATATATATATGAGCATGGCTAAAATAATATGCATAGTACACCCCATTTCGTACTATGCATATAGATATAGGTCAATAAATTGAGATTTAAGTTGCTCAATAAATTCTTCATATGAAAATATTGTAGGAAATCAAATTTCGTGATTTTTAGAGCTTTCTTGCTATTTTTTAAAAACAGTCCAGATTTAATACTACAAAAGTGTCATTTCTGGGCTGTTTTTAAAAAATATTTAAAAAATAGCAAGAAAGCTCTAAAAATTACAAAATTTTATTTCCTTCAAGATTTTGATATGAAGAATTTATTGAGCAACTTAAATATCAATTTAATGACCAAATTAAATATAAATGATCGCATAGTACGAAATGGGATGTACTATGCATATTATTTTAGCCATGCTCTATATATATATATGTTTTTATAGTTTATTATCTAAGGATGCAAATAACTGACACGTGACAAACGTAATTCAATGCATACATGCAGAGAACCTTCATTCTAAGCACATTTGCATATAATGTTGATGAGGTACCTACTAGACAAGCAAGTACCGCACTTTCCATTCATCATTAATGAATATGCTTATAGTTTTAACTTAATTTCTAAATCAAATATATATAACTATATGTACATATGTATTGATCTATACAATCAATAACTTGTTCTTTTCTCAAATATAAATACCTGACATAATAAGGAGCACCGAATGAGATATATATATATATATATATATATATATGCAAGTCAATCGCGTCTAACTAAACACATAATTTACTAGAATGAAAAGGTGCATGCTGGATATATATTATATATGCTTTACACTAATTTTAGAAGTTTTTGTCATAGTTTCAATCAATTCAGGTGAGACATCCTCAACAGATACTGCAAGAAAGAGATTTGAACTGCAACCTTAGTCTATCTTCACACTTCACACCGAGGCAAATGCATCGTGAAGTGGCACCGACAGATAATATTGTAGCAAACAATAATATTGAGAACACCAGGGAACTTTTGTTTTTTTTAAACAACAATAGAAATGGCAATGAAAAGCAGCAGAGCAAATGTGATGAAATGCAGCAAGGCATAAACCTAGAGCTAGCCATTTCATCCCCAAGTTGTTCTTATGGGTGGAATTGAGGTATATATACTTGCTGTGTAAATTAATAACAGCTAGAGTAAATTGATATGCTGATATAAGTAGCATTCTAAATAATTTTAATAAACATAAACATCATTGTCTATTTGTCTTTGTACATGTGATACTATTTTATAAATATAAATGGATCCAGATATAGATCATCAGTGAGTCTGTGACCCTCAGGATAAAATTTGACAAAACATCGCTAGTTCGAAGCAAAACATCACTGAAATTCTTCTTTACATTGCTGAATCGATGAAAAATATCAATGTTTAGTTTTCCTAGATAAAATTTGAAAAAAAAAACATCATTGAATCGAAGCAAAACGTCGCAAGAATTCTTTGTTACATCGTTGAATAATGAGAAACATCGATGATTCAATTTTCTGGATAAATTTGACAAAAATCACTGAAATTCTTTTTTACATTGTTGAATCGATAAAAACATTTATGTTTCGATTTTCTGGATAAAATTTAACAAAACATTGATGGATTGAAGAAAAACATCGCTAAAATTCTTCTTTACATCGTTGAATCAATGAAAAACATCGATGTTTTGATTTCTTGGATAAAATTTGACAAAACTTTGCTAGATCGAAGCATAACATCGCTGAAATTCTTCTTTACGTTGCTGGATTGATGAAAAACATCAATGTTTTGATTTCCTAAATAAAATTTAACAAAACATCATCGAAATTCTTATTTACATTGCTAAATCAGTAAAAAAAATCGATGGTTTAAATTTCTAGATAAAATTTTACAAAACATCTCTTGATCGAAGCAAAAATCATTGAAATTCTTCTATTTCTTTACGTTGATGGATCTATAAAAAACATCGATATCTTCATTTTTTCTATGAAAAACATCGTTGATTTTGAAGCATCGATCGTAGATTGTTAAGTCAAAGAATTTGATGAAATTTAAAATTTATGCTAATTAATTGAACTTCATATTTTAAAAGTTGTAATTACCTATTTTTTAGATATTGTTAACACTTTGAAAGGACAAATTAATAAAAAATAATAGAAAAATAATTATGTGAATTAGTACGTCGAGTTATTTTAGTGAATTGTTAAATTGAAGTTTGTTTTGAGTTTTCGATGTATTTTCTAAACATCAATTTGAAGTTTTCTTTGAGTTTTCTATGTACAATTGACTTCAGATTGCACAAAATTAAAGAAAAACTTATTTATTAATTGTCTAAGTACATGTATCAATGTATGGTATAATCCAATTGATCACCTCAAATCTCTTTTCTCCTTCCCTCGCCTCAGTGATCTTCTAATGGACTTAGTTGTGACCTCTGTTACCCTTTAGCAGAGCACTTTTCTTGGAGCTTGAATTTTGGCTGGAGTATTTCATAATGCATTGATAGTGACTAATTATTGATCCAGATCACTGGTTTTTAAGAATCAATCATAGATTGTTCTGTCAATGAATTTAATCAAATTTAAAACTTATGGTAATTTAATTGGACTTTGCATTTCGAAAATTGCAATTAGGTATTTTTTACTTGATTAGCTTAATTTTAAAGTCAAAATGCAAAAATATAAAAAAAAAAGTATTATCTAGTTAACTGGCTTGAGTTGGTAAAGACAAAATAGACGGGGTTGAGGGTTAAAAATTATTTTGAATGAAAATTTTACTATTTACAATTAATATATGCATTACGGAGTAAAGCTTATTCATGTATTATGTTATTTCTTTCATACACTAAAATCATCCAAAATTTACAAAATTTACACGAAAATTAGTACATGACTAATTTTATATGACAAATAACTAAAAAACATCATAAATAAATTTATCATATGTTTTATAAATTTAAATATTTTAACTAAAAACATCGTTGAAACTAACAACTTTCTAAATTGTGCCGAAATTTAATTTACATCTCTCAATCTACATGTTGTCTCTGAAATTTTTTTATCGAATTCAAATATTTCCCACCTCATCCTATCCACCACTTCATTTCATCCCAGAACCCTAACTCATTCCCTTCTCTCTCTCATCTTCTTTTGGAAAAAAACAACGAGATCCAGAACTCTTCTTACCTCCCTTATCTCTCCCATCTTCTTCAAGAGAAAAAAGCAAAGAAGATCATAACCCTCACTCACTCCCTCGCTCTTGTCTTCTTCTGGAGAAAAAAAAACAATGCACCTCATTGTTGTCACCGCTCGCTGCGCCCCTTGCCGGTTTCCCCTACCTTGCCAAGCCACGACCAGTCATGCTCCACTACACCTCGACTCGCCTCTCATTTGAACCAATAAAAGCCCGTCGATTCCTACACTCTCCACTTAATGTGGCATAGGGTTGGGCAAAAAATTGATAATACTTCTAGTATTAATCCTAGGACCACTAGAGAGAACTAAAACTTGAGTGGAAGCGGTACCTTGTTCCATGTTCGAAGATTCTCGAAATTGCGCTTCTTTCTCGATACGGACAGCGGTGGTCCTTCTCTTTGCTTCTCCTCTTGTCCATGCTTCTTCGTTTAGCGGTGTGGCAGCGAGGCCTTTCAAGAGAGCAAGTCACAGTCGCCGGTTATTTCCTTACGCGGCAACTCCTTGTAGAACCCGATGGAGAGGCTCTACAACGATCTCTCTTCCTTTCTTATTTTTTCTCCAATTCCTTAGAGTATTTTTTGTTATGCCTTGAGAGAGAGAGGGTGACTTGTCACTTTGGGACCAGGTGCCTTTTAGAAAAGGTGCATGACAATTATGCAATTCAGTCCATCAATAAATTGCTAATTACCAACTATAATTTCTGCACATTAAAGGGTCTATTCCTACAACACTTTTATCCATATAAATATACTTTATTGATCACTTGATTATGGATATTAATGAAATATAATTAATATATAATTGTATAACACGTAAGTCCATAAAACTTATTGTTTCATATGGCATCCCATATGACCCGTTTGATTGTAAAATCCAACAATCTCCCACTTGGACTATGTGTGTAACCTTTTAATTATATATTAACAAGCGCTTTCCTGATTGTCACCTTAAGTGTCAAGCAATTCCGTCCATCAGCAATGTCAACAAGAGACTTAAGCAGCACTTCGCCACATTTATAAGTGACTAAACCAACATAAATCATGATGCTAACATAACTGAATGACATTAATCATGAAATGGATGTGCAGTGTGGAAATCACACGAAACGTGATCTACTTGTTTGTTTCCAACTTGATCCACCTTTTGAGATCAATCGAATCCAAAATAAAACCTTAACTTAATAATATGCATGCACAATATAATTGTAAACTTTAGCCTTTAACTTTAGAGTGCATCATATTATATAACTGAATGTCTGTAAATACATGTAAGAAATGTATATAATCTATTAAGCACTATAGTAAACTTATCAAACTCCCACTGAAACTGAACATCATCTGCTAAAACTATACCCATATGAGCTTATGTAACCTTTTGGGTATCAAACCTTTATTTAGCGGTTCAGCTATAGTGAAATATGTACCCTTGTGCTCAATACCGATCAGACCATTCTGGATTCTTTCTTTATTTGCCATTGTCACAATAAATCCTTTTGTGTTGACTATATATAGTCTTCACCAACCGCAGCCTTGTGACATAATTTTGTAGCCATTTACCTTATTTGATATCAAAAAGCATTAACAACTTCTATTTTTCATGGTAGAAAATGCAATCAATGACTACTTTGCAATTTTCCATGAAATACCTTTTCGGTCAATAAAATACAACCGATATTGGTCTTCATGCTACTTTAGATATCTCACAAAATCGGAGTCAGTATATCCTATGATCTCAATCTTGTCTGACTTCCGATATCTGCATGTGATACTTTTGTTCTTTGTAAATATCGTAATATTCTTTTGGCTGCTCTTTAGTAATTTAATCCAGAATTACTTAAGTATTTTCTTAGCATTCCAGTGATGTATGCTATCTTAAATGCATACACACTTACTTTATCATGTATACTCCCAATTATAAAAGCATAAGGAATATTTTGTATTTCTAATTTCTCAAGTTCTATCATAAAACACTGATTGAGACTAAACCTGTCTTTTTTGTAATTGGAGTGTGTTCTGATTTGCAAACTTATATGTCATATTGCTTCAGAACTTTATTAATATATATACTTGTTGCAAAAGGCCTAAGATATCTTGAGAATGATCTCGGTGTATCTTTAATCCTAACACATATGATGCTTTACCAAGATATTTCATCTCTAAAGAACTGTTATAGAAATTTCTTGGTTTCACATAATATGTTATATCAATTATGCAAGGAATATGTCATTAACACCTAAAACCAGAAAACATAAATTTACTCCCACTAAACTTGTGATTCATACATTCATCATTCTGATTTGCCTCAAAACCAAATGAGACAATAAACTGAGTGAATGTAAAATATCACTTTCGAGACGCTTGCTTAAGTTCATAAATGAATTTCCTTAATTGACAAATCATGCTCTTTGGATCACTAAGCTCAAAATGAGCGGCTGAACCATAAAAATGATTTCATCAATTTCATCATTTAAAAAAATGATCTTAACATCCATTCAATGTAACTCAAGGTCTAAATATGCCACTAGAGCCATGATGATCCTGAAAGAATCTTTCGTCGACACAGGTGAGAAAGTTTCTTTATAGTCTATGCCCTCATTTTGGTTAAAACCCTTAGTAACAAGTCGTGCATTTTATCGTTCCAATTTACCTTTCAAATTTTCGCTTGGTTTTAAATATCCATTCACAACCAGTGACTTTCGCACCTTAAGGTAATGGTCTAATATTCCAAATCTTGTTGTTATACATAGACTTTATTTCATCATCCATATATTCAATCCATTTTTCTGAATTTTGACTATTTACTGCTTGATGGATATTTTCAGGATCTTCTTCCATCATACTAGTGTCAAATTCATGTTCCTTAAGATATGCTACATCATTACGAGATATAGCATTACTTTCTTTACAAGTGAATTGTTTTAAAGGCACAAGTTCTTGAGATAATAAAGGTTGCTCAATTGCATCATTTTCTGCTTACACATCCTGATCGTTTGTACAGTTTCCTGTACATAACTCAACAAGGACTTCCTATGTGCTGCAATAAATCATTAGATGTATGTGAACCTTGTGCAATCTCACCAATCACTGGTTCGATTTGCATCTCCGTTTCATCTGAATGATCATCATCTAAATTAATAGACTGATGCATATTATTCTCTCCTAGAACCGAAATATCTTCAAAGAACTTAACTGTATTTGTCTCGAATATTATTGTATTAGCAGGATTATAAAACTTTCTGCGATTTATCTTAATATATATATATATATATATATATATATATATATATATATATCAAAAGACCTTGTACATTGTTCACCTGAACTTGTCATATTGACCGTAGTCTAATCTGACTTGTTTAATCATTTTATTGAGCTGTAACTTAACCTTAGCCTTTAAAGGACTTGAACATATCCAAATTTTGCATTTTTCTTTAATTGAAAATATATACCATAATGTGTATATATTATCAATGAAGCTAATAAAATAAGTGTGATCATTTCTGGTAGCTGTATGAAATGGTCCACATATACAGTATGAATTAGCTTCAATGTACCTCATCATGTGTGATTTCATATTTTCATACCTTTGTTTGTTTTATTTGACGCATGAATTGAAATCTGACATGTCTAAAGGCACAAGAATTTTGTTATGCACTAGATGTTTTTATTCTTTTAAGAATTATAACCTTAACATCTATGCATTAACACACTTGAATTCTCGTGAGTTAATTTCTATTTAACCTTTAGAACACTTGTATGCAAGGATTCAATGTATGAAGCATAATTACTTGAAGCATAAAGCTTAAATTTATTAGACATTTCTGCAACACCTGATTAATTTAGATTTAAGAAACAAACTGAAATTTTTGTTTTCTACCTTGCAAGAAAAATCATTCTTGTCTAAACCATAAACAGAAATTGAGTTCTGTCTAAAAGACAGTACCTCTAATGTTTCATCTAAATTCAAATAAAATCTGATATTTAACAAAAAATAAACTTGATATGTCCAATAGCTTCAACTTATGCCTTAAAATCATTTTCTTAGTTAATATATTTTTCAACATTAATTGATCTTTAATGATTCAGGCATCCTTATCCTTGCATAAATACAGAAACATAAGTGATGGCTCCAGAATCGATCCACAAAGTGTCTATAGGTTATAAATCTTTATTAACTTTTGCACAAACTAAAGAAGAATATGTACCATACTTGTCCATGATTTTGGTTAACCAAACATGATAATTGACATATTGCTTCTAAAAATGTCATTTAACCTTACAAAAGAAACATACTTTTCTTTAACATCCAACACCGATCTGGTAGTTGATTGTTTTACTTTAGTAGCTTTTTTTGTTTCTTTTGTTCCTTATGTTTACCTTTATCCGCAGTTTTAATTATTATACTCCCCTTAAATTTGGAAAATGTGACAACATTAAAACTTTTAACGGTTTCATTCTTTAAACCTTTTATCCTTCTGAACACAACGCAAAATGAACCTTTTTAACTATCCATACGTCCTTTTGACAATTATATTTCATTAAGCATTGTCAAAGCCTTAGGAGGTAATGAATTAAGAATCGTGATAATCAACATGTTATCCTACATGTCCAGTTTCACAATCCTCAAAATAGAAACCTTGTGAGTCATCTAAATGATCTACTTTTGTATGTTGTCTTGATCAGATTTTTGTTTTGAGCAAAATTTCTTTAAGAGATCACCTATACCTTGGTTCTCTCATTATTGACCAACCTCTGCTCAATATATAAAAATTGTTCTCTTTGGCTATAGTGGTCCCGTAAACTGTTTTTCTAAAAACCTCATAACATCCTTTCATGACCTTCAGAATATGCAATTTAACTGTATCCAGCAAAACATCTCTGTCTGAGCACTAACCGTGCTTTGAGCAGTTAGTTCCGCTAGTTTTCCTTTAATGCAATATCCATGCCAACTTAAAACTAGAACTAGAACAATTTTCAACTGATCTTTTTAATCCTTATAATTTGAACTTGAGAGTTAAGAAATATTCTAATGCTAAAAAACTATTAACTTGAAACTTTCAAAGAACAAGCAACACATTTAAAATCTTAGACTTTAATAATAAAATCAAATCATAAATAGAACACTCCATCTACTAATCATTTTCCAATACTAAGTGCTCTTTGGAGTCAGTTACTATTGTCCAACAATTAGGCGAAGCACATAAACATGATAATTTCATATATGTCAATTAGTCCCCTTCCTTTGGGCCGATGAACTAATCACATATTTACCTTATAATTATCAACCATTTATATATGATTCAGCTAAGTATTGTCCTTCCTTTGGGTCGATCCAGTACTTACATATAACATATATATAACCTTTTATAAATTAGAAAATAAATAATTATTTGATATGAGAGATCACTTTGGCGAGATGATATCATAATTATTTATTTACTAAGATATATACTTTAATAGTTCTATTATGATTCAAAATTATTTCTTAAACACACCACAAAATTAATAAAAATTGGTGAGGTATTTTGGTTTACAGTACAACCTTTCAGAATTAACAAATTATGTACTGGACAGTCCAAACCGTTATAACGGTTGTAACCGTTACATAACGGTTTATTCTGGTTCTTCGAATTTCTGAATAAAATACTCATATTTGTACCTTTTAATCTAACCGTTACAATAGTTTAAACCGTTATATAACGGTTCGATCTGGAACTTTTCAAATTTTTTATGCATATTCAGAAAAACAAAAAATTCCCTTTAACCATTATAACGGTATGAAATCGTTATATAACGGTTTAATCTGGTCCCATTTACAAATTTTGAAATTTCAAAATTCGTATATAATCGTTATACAACGATTCAATCTGGACCCTTTTACGAATTTCAGAATTTTCAAAATTGTATATAAGCGTTACAACGGTTGTCAACTGTCGTATAACGGTTGCTTTTGCCCTTTTGAGGATTTTCAAGAAAAGTGTAAGTCTGTTCCCACAGAGCAAACCGTTATATAATGATTCATAACCGTTATAATGGTTTGTTCAAACCTTTTCAGATTTGTAAAATTCTTGATAACTCACACCTAACCGTTATAACGCTATCCAACCGTTGTGTAATAGTTGGATCTAGTCCTTATCTGTTCTGGCCAAAATACGTGACTTTTCACTAAACCGTTATAACGGTATCTAACCGTTATATAACGGTGGAGTCTGTTTTTGCAATTTTTGATGCACAGATCAAGATTTTGGTAAATAATTTTTACACCAATACCATACTTATAATATTAATATACTGACCTTTTAGAATTTCTAAAATTTCCCTTTGAAATTCTATAATTTAACCATACTTTAATTCAATTTAAATACCCTTAATTGCATTTCCTATTTTAATGGTGATATTTTTGGTCTAATAAAATAATTAAACAATCAATTAATGCATTAAAATTTTAATGGACTTATTTCTAAACTTTATAGAATTTTTCCAAAATTTATCTTTCAGAAAAATAAATTTTAATTCGTATTTTCCTTTGAAATCAGCCATTTACCCTTATTTTTCCAGATTAAATATGTATAAAACCCTTTAAAAATCCGAATTTTTTTTTTAAAATCACCAAAAATTCAGTAACATAGAATATAATAAAGACCTTGTTTCTCTGAAAAATTTCATGAAAATACTTGAAAATCATCAAGATATATCATGAAAAATTGAAATTTTCTGAAATAGGTTTTCTGCATTAATTGAATTTTCTGAAATAGATTTTCTGCATTAATTGTCTTAAATCCTTAATATCACTACTAAATAAATTCCGAAAAGTTCTGAAAAATTCACCAAACAATCCGAAAATTAGAGACCTTTAAGAATATGCAAAAATATGAACATATCCTTTTGAAATAATTTTCACGAATTCAAGATTTTAACAGAATCCTAAAATCTGAAAATACCGAGAAAAATCGAATTTTGTCAATTTAAAGTGAATTTTCCGACCTTTCATGGAATAACTTTATGGTTCTCATCAAGTTAGCTCTGATATCAATTGATAATACTTCTAATATTAATCCTAGGACCACTAGAGAGAATCGAAACTTGAGCGGAAGCGGTACCTTGTTTCATGTTCGAAGATTCTCAAAATTGCGCTTCTTTCTCAATCCGGACAGCGGTGGTCCTTCTTTTTGCTTCTGCTCTTGTCCACGCTTCTTCATTTAGTGGTGTGGCAGCGAGGCCTTCCAAGAGAGCAAGTCACAGTCGCCGGTTCCCTTATTCCTTTACGCGGCAACTCCTTGTAAAACCCGATAGAGAGGCTCTACAACGATCTCTCTTCCTTTCTTATTCTTTTCACCAATTCCTTAGAGTATTTTCTGTTATGCCTTGTGAGAGAGAGAGAGGGTGACTTGTCACTTTGGAACCAGGTGCCTTTTAGAAAAGGTGCATGGCAATTATGCAATTTAGTCTATCAATAAATTGCTAACTACAAACTATAATTTTAGAAAAGGTGCATGGCAATTATGCAATTTAGTTTATCAATAAATTGCTAACTACAAACTATAATTTCTGCACATTAAAGGATCCATTCCTACAACACTTTTATCCATATAAATATACTTTATTGATCACTTGGCTATGAATATTAATGACATATAATTAATATATAATTGTATAACACGTAAGTCCATAAACTTATTGTATCATATGGCGTCTCATATAATTCGTACGATTGTAAAATCCAACAAAAAGCTCACGACTCGTGATTCGCTCGTAATTATATAATTTATCCAATGAATAACTGATACGATATAGTTCTTATTTATATTTTTATTCGATAAGTTAACGAAATTTTTTTCTTATTCATACGGTTATGTTTAATAAGCTAATGAAAAAAAATTTCATATTCATTTTAGTTTTAGTGTGTACATACGGATCGGATCGGGTCGTGGCTTCATCTCATCTCTCCGCACCCGACCGACTCAGACTCAAAGCTCCGTCTCTCCGCGCCGAAGTAGACGACGACATTTCGTCTGCTTCTCACTCGCCACCTCTCCTGAAGGAGCTCGAAAAGATTGAGAAAGAGAGAGATGTCTGTGCTGATTGTCACGAGCGTAGGAGATTTGGTGGTCGATCTGAACACCGACCGCTGTCCGCTAACCACCAAGAACTTTCTCAAGCTGTGCAAGTAAACTCTCTCTCTCTCTTAGGTACCAAGTATATACAGCTTCTAGGTTCTAACTGCTTCTTTAAAGTTTCAATGTACATATAAGTCGTGATTATGGTCCTGACTGCCTCTTCTGCTGTACTTGATTAGGGTTAACGGTGTCTATTACATTTTCTGCAACATTTTACACATTCAGGTCCTTTGGATTTTAGGACAATACCCAATCTTGTGTTAATTTGGTTCTAATTATAAGGACATTTAGTAGTTTTATTAAATAATTCTCTTATTCCTTCTTAAAATTTGGCAGGATAAAGTACTACAATGGATGCTTGTTTCATAAAGTGGAGAAGGATTTCTTGGCACAGACCGGAGACCCTACTGGCACTGGGACTGGAGGCGACTCTATCTACAAGTCTGTGCCACTTTCTGTTACATTTTTTTTTAATTTTGAAACAGTTTTTTATGCTTTGGTTTTCGATATACCTTGTTTAATTTCTTTTTTATATAAGTTCTGATTGCCGGTAGCTCTTCTTCTAAATACAAACTAGCAAAAGAAAATTGATAAACCCCCATCCAATCTACCTATTTATCAAGTTTTCGGTTTTTGTGTTCCATTATTTATTCTTCTGTTTCCATCTGCATTCAAGTAGATTTCAATTTAAATTTTACTGATTTATGAAGTGAAAAACCCTAATAATACTGTGTGTTGTTATCAGTTCCATAACCATGGCATCTATTATAGATAGCCTGTGTTTTCACCAGTGTGGTAGTTCAGTTAATAACTTAATATGTTTATTGTTATTGAGTTCTAGTATGTTGTACCAAATTTCAGGTTTCTTTATGGTGACCAAGCACGGTTCTTTGAGCATGAGATCCGCCCTGATTTGAAGCATTCGAAAATGGGTACAGTGTCCATGGTCAGTGCCGGCGAGAATCTCAATGCATCTCAGGTAATTTGCTACATTCCTTTACTCTTTGTAATCTAAATTTCGTTTTACAAATGGTGAAAGTACCAGAAGTAATTTCTTAACAGAATTATGCTTCTTGGAACAACCTCCATGTACAGTTAGAAATCACCAAAAACTTTTTTGTACTTTTGTACTGTCTTGTATTTTTATTATTATGTGTGTTGCTTTTATGCCAATTTTTTTCTCTAAATTCTTGTTAACTGGTTTATTTTCATTATTAGATAATGGATTTCCTTTTTGTGTTCCAGTTTTTCATCACACTGAGGGATGATCTAGATTATCTTGATGAGAAGCATACGGTACGTCCATCTCTTTTTTTTATAAAACCAAGTTCATTGTTTATTATTTTCCAGTGAATATTTGACTTTTTAATTGAAATTTTGTGTATGTAGGTATTTGGTATGGTGGAAGAGAAGGAAAGTTTTGAAACCTTGGCAAAGATAAATGAAGCATTCGTTGATAACAAAGGAAGGCCTCTTAAAAACATCAGGTAGTAATTTATTGATCAATATAATGATTCCAAATTGTCCTATATCCTTATGTTGTTTGGTCAAAGTTTGTTGTCATATTGGTTAGTTGAACTACAATTAGCCCATATTATGCAGTGAAATCATGAAAAAGAGAAAACAATAAGTGAGGCCAAAAGGTAACTAGATGTTCTATGTTTACCTTCTTGATTAGTTCCAGGGTTGTTATGGATCCTTTGTCAAAGTTTTAGCGTTAAAGTGTCAATGTGAGTTCACATTAGCCCAAATCACTGAGCTTAGTCCTGAGGTCATAAAGAAAACAAGAATGAGGTCAAAACTAACTAGATGTAGTTTCTCATTCTTGAGGTTGTACTGACCTTGATACTTTGGCTGGCCTGCTTGGAGATATGAAATTATCTTATTCTCAATTCACAGAATAAAGCATACATACATACTGGATGATCCATTTGACGACCCACCCCAGATCACTGAGCTTGTTCCAGATAGTTCGCCCGAGGGAAAGCCACATGATGAGGTAAGCTTTTGTAATTCATTCATCAAATCAAAAAAGTGCTAGAAATTGCAATCTGGCCTAAATATCAGTAGATCAGTAGATTCACTACCTATGACTGTCAGATTGTGCAATGCTGCGTGGTAAATGGCAGGAGCTTTAATCAGCATATTTATTAACTAAATCGTTCAACCTTACTGTTGGTATGACCAATTGTGTAGATTGTGGAGGAGCGTTTGGAAGATGACTGGGTTCCATTAGATGAACAGATGAAGCCCGAGGAGTTGGAGGAATTAATTCACTCAAAGGAGGCACACACCAATGCAGTTGTTCTAGAGAGTGTACGTAATAATCTCTTTTTCTTTCTGTTGTTCGTTCTCTGATCAATAGAAAGCAAACATTATGAAACAGCAATTTGACTGTTCTGAAGTTCTCAAAACAGTCATGTAATTTATATTTGAAATTTGGTGATTAATGACTAGTTAATATAGAAAATCAAGTATTTATCAACATTCTTGGTTGTTCATCCATTTCCTGTTTTGACACTCTCAGTTGTTCTTTCCTGATTAGTGATATATTGTTGTCAATTCTTTTAGATGACTTTTTGACTTCATTTTTTAGATTGGGGACATTCCTGATGCAGAAATCAAGCCTCCTGAAAACGTTTTATTTGTTTGCAAACTTAATCCTGTTACTGAGGTAAACCAAATATTTTGATACTGATGTTAAACAAGTTGTTTCACAAAAGGTGAGCACCCAAATATTATGTTCAAGACTTGCAGTACTTGAGAGTTGTGGTACACCTTGTGTGTACAATTGCTTTCTTGAAAATGACTGTGGACAGTACTTAAGTTGCTACAATAGCAAATGATTAATTAGTATCAGTTGACTTCCTACTTTTGTTGTATTTTTTTACTTGCATGTTCAGATTTTTTCAACATTATTTTATTCAGGATGAGGATTTATTCACCATCTTCTCTCGGTTTGGTACTGTTACCTCGTAAGTTGTATTTTTTCTCGCTCTTTACCAAATATTGCATTTTTTTACTTTTGTTGTTTTTTCATGTTTATATTTAGGCTTCTTTGTTTGCAGAGCTGAAATTATCCGGGACTTTAAGACAGGGGATAGCTTGTGCTATGCATTTATTGGTAAGATTTACCCTTTTGTCCTGTTGCTCTTCTATTATTTGTATCTAATTTTCAAATATATCAGCTTTCTTTACTATAAAAGTTCGGTTATAAATGTGTCTTGTTATTTTGTTCTTTAGAATTTGAAAACAAAGAAGATTGTGAAAGAGCATACTTCAAGGCAAGTCTTCCTTGATTTGTTCTTTATTCTTTTTAAACTTGCTTATTACATTTTCATACCACTTCTCAAAGAAGACACTACAATGCCAAAAATGCAGTACTCTTTTCCACAACTAAAAACCCTATAATCATAGCAGACAGCCTTAATAAAAACCACTGATAGTCATTTCCTTTCCGGATGGCATTCAAATATAATTGTAATTGTGTTTGTTTTCTCTGAAGTGAATTGACTAAAATAGCTTTGTTGTTACAGATGGACAATACTCTGCTAGATGATCGAAGAATCCATGTGGATTTTAGTCAGAGTGTTTCAAAGCTGTGGGGTCAATATAGACATGGAAAGAAAAACCAGAAAAATACAGGTATAGCTTTTAAGACTTTGTTTTGGAACTTTCAACTTTTTAGTATTTCTTCAATGGATACAGCAGCACAAATAGATGTGGATAATTGTTGACCCTATTCATATTTTCAGCCTGAATTAAAATGGATGCAACTCAATGTACAAATTTCAGGTGGATGTTACAAATGTGGTGCTACCGACCATTATGCAAAGGATTGTGGTGGCGACAAAGATGGCAAGAAATATGTTTTGAAGGATGAAAATATCCAACGTGGCAGCCATAATAGTCAGAAGTATCTCTCTCTCTCCCTGCTCACACACATTGACACACACTCCACACTATCTATCATTGGCACGAAACAAGTGAATTAACACATGCACTATCCATGATCGGCACCATACAAGTGAATTAGTATTATTTCCAGACAGGCAGACACTACCGATGTAGAGTATGGGAACTCCAAATTGTACTACTATACTCTCTCACATTTTGACTCCTGTTCAGGTATGACATGGTATTTGATGAAGATAACCCAGAAAGAGGAGAAACAAAGAAACAAAGAGTTCATGAAGACTTGACGAGGAAAGATTGTGGCAAGAGAGGCGCAGACAGAGGCCATCATAATCGGTATAATGAAGAAGTGAGAGATCACAAGGATAGAGATACAGGTGAGGATGGAGCCCACAGGAAAAATATGAGAGAGAGGAGAGATTATAAGAGTAGAGAGAGAGATGAGAGAGAAGATAGAGACGGCGGTAGAGATCGAAAGAGAGATGAGAAAGAAGAGAGAGACGAGGGTAGAGATCGAAGGAGGGATGACAGAGAAGAGAGAGACAAGGGCAGAGATCGAAGGAGAAATGAGAGGGAGCATAGGGACTACAGAAAGGGCAGTGGGGATAGAGATAGATATAAGCATCATGAGGGGCATCATCACAAGAGAGATTTTGACGAGAGGTCTCGCAGGGACAGGGAAGGGAGAGATCATAGAAGGTGAAGTTTGTGCAATTATGGGGTGATATGTACTGGTATAGACGTGTTTCCGTGCCAGCCTGTAGTTGTGAAGTTTGCCTTAAAACCAACTGAAAAGAAATTTGGATTTTGCATCTAGAGGTAGTTTTGTTCTTTAAATGTAAGATTCTGAAGAGCATAGATCTCATGTTGCTACACATTTGTGGTTCGTGGATCCTTATAACAAACTGTATAATTTTGTTTTTACTTCTATTTTCTTTGTGATGGTAGCACTGATTGTTGTATGGTTGCTGACATGAAAAAAAAAAATTAGAATGTAGGAATTTGTTGGAGCGGTTATATTAATATTCTGGGCCTCAATTTTCCCACTAAGAAAATTAATCGGAAACTTGCTTCCTCTTAAATTATTTCCTATAAACAAAATGAAGTGCAAGGGAAAAACAAATATTCCAAACTATGTTTGTGAGATTGTCTGTCCTCGGAAGCATATATGTTCAGGTCTTATTATTGGTAGTGTTTGGTAGGTGGAGACGTCGAGTAAAGGTGAATTACCACCTTATTTAATCTTGTTTTTGCTAAATAAGAGTAGGATAATATTTCGTAGATATCAGATTTGATATCAACTATTGATATTGATTTTATTATGCATCTTTAATTGAATTATCCTGCATATTATTTGAATTATTATGTATGTTATATCATAACTATTTCGGTACAAAAAAAACATGTATAATTATTTCAATACAAAAAATAACGTGCATAATAACTCAAATAATGTGCATGATAATTTTATTAAAAGTACATAATAAAATAAATAACATGTATATCTATTTCGGTACAAAAAATAATACGCATAATAACTCGAATAATGTACATAATAAAACGATATTAATATGATATCTATGTATCAGCTCCCATAAGAGTATTGGTAAATTAAGATTCAAGTAAAGAGCTCATTTGGTCTGGTAAACTTTACACATGAACATTCTTTATTGAGAGTTCCACTTCATGATGCAACATTTTTTATTGTTGTTCCTTATCATCTATTTTAGTTGACTGTAAGACATCATTCTTTTTTTGTTTTATTATTTTTATAATTTACATGTCTAACATAGTAACATTTTAATAATCAATTCCATATTACCACAAAATATGAGGGACGTCTAGGCCTTTACCTCTTTGGTATATACTTCTAATATTTATTGTCATGGTTTATAGTCCAAACAAACGAAGTGATAGAGTATATTATGGATGCAAGTTGAGGGGACTTCTCTTTATTATTTTTCCTATAACACAAATGATAAACCTAAATGGTAATATTTGAAAGAGCAAATAAATGGCTTATTTTATAGAAAAAGAAGTCATAACTTCTCCAAATAATGCTGACAATATGTTGAAATTGGAAGTTTGAGACTTGAGAGTAAAGCAGTGGTAGGGTTTCAGTAAAAAAGTTCATATACAAGATTGGCATACAGTCAATGGCAGAGCCATGTTTAATTAGAGATGCAGTTGAACTTTTTTGGAAAAAAAATATCAAAAATGATTATAAATATTACGTTATTTTCAGAAATGATTATGTATTTGAATTTTTTTGCATAAATGACCATATAAGATAAAATTTTTCTATGAATGACTATCATTTCGAACTCTTGAAAAAATCGTAAATCTTGAACCCCTGACGAGAATCCTGAATCCGCCCCTGCGGTCACTTGATAATAACAGCCAACGGCTACCTAGTTGTTGCAACTATATCCCTATATAGCTACATAGTTATTTACAACGTCTAGTTACAATTTTAGTAAAAAGTTTATTGTCGCCTTTTTAAAACCGATAATTGAGTTAAGATTAATCATTTTTTATTTTTATTTAACTTGTCAACACCATACCATTTCGAATATAATACAATATTATTCTTATGGTTCTAGAATAAATCATGAGGTACTATCTTTTTAGTGAACCCGTGACAGTCATTTCCTGGTACAGTCAGAGGAGAAATGGCAAATAGCCTCGTCTTCTTTGAATACTCCATTAAACCAGCCACTTTTCTGCATCCGAAATATTCCCTGACACTACAGAGAGGCATGCTGTTATGCTGCTCTCCTTGCATGAGATATTTTTTAGTTGCTAATGATTTCAACAAAAACAATGTTTTATTATTTTAATTGCAGTTACTGATCAAGAGCTAATTTTTTTAATCCAACAACCTGATTTAAACACCATGTGAGTATGTGACCATCTCTTGATTACACATCTTGAATTCAATAATGCAACGATTATAACAGAGCTCATTAGCTAGGTACAGATTCCAGTGTCTTAAAAAAAATCTAATTATCTAAAATAAAGATAATGTTTATACTGAAGTCTGGAAGTACGTCTGTAGTATTCCACTTATTCTCATTTAAATAGCCCAAAACTTCACCTCTTATTCTCATTTAAACATTTTCTAGTAACGTATATATGCAAACACAATTACACATACATAATCAACCAATCATTTAGTTCCATGTTATTCAACAATTTTTTTGGGGGGTGATACTTTTATGAAGCTGGTACAGCAGTAGGTTGTTTAGCCTCAAGTGTTTTCTCATATTCCTCAATTGATTTGAATAATTCAGAGAAGTTGCCTTTGCCAAATCCACCACATCCACCCTTCTGGTACTCCTTGCCTTCTTCATCCTTCATCATGCATCCGACCCGTTGTATTATCTCCACAAATATTGTTGGCCTATGTACAAGAAAAAAGTTAGTGAAATGCCAATATTTATATATCTTAATTTAATTTATATATCTATTTGTTACTTTCTTTTTGCAGTAAAAGAAAACCAGAAAAATTAGTCTTGCAAAGTATTGAATCTTTACTGTGAATTAGACACTTGCAAAAATGACCCAAATAAAAATGGGTCAACTGATCTGTAAAATTCACAGTTAATAAAATTTCAGTACCAGGATGCTGGTGCCAAACTAAATCCATTTTACTGGAATCAAATATTGAATTTCACTTAACCTGACCTCACACCAATAATTTTAGAAAATTTAAATCCTCCGTATTACCTGTCACCAATAGGCTTGGAGAATATTTGCAGCAACACCCCTTGATCATCCCTATCGACAAGCACACCCAACTCCTGGCACTCTTTGATCTGCTCCTCCGATAAAACGTCCCCAGCCCGGCGTCGGACCCCATCATAGTAGTTTGGTGGAGGCGGGGGCATGAACTCGAATCCCCCAAATGCGGTGCGAGACTGCATTGCTCTCAGTGTTTTGAGCACGTTGTTTGTTGATAATGCTAGGTGTTGCACACCGGGCCCACAGTTGTAGTCCAAATAGGTCTGTATCTGACTCCTGCCAAATATACAATTGCAGAATCTTATTTCAATATAATGTTTAGTCCTTGAAATGTGATGAATATATAGTTTGAGCAGCAGAGTTGACTGTTAAATTCCACTATTATTCAGCTAACCATTATGGGACAACTTTTTCTTTTTTTGAGATAAGTAGGTCAAATTAACTCAGCATTTCATGATCAAGCTAAAAGAGGTGAACCTATATGGGAAATGCTAATGTAAATTAGTCAAATAAACATAATAAAAAAAAATATGATAAACAAAATAGAACAGCATCATCAGGTACCACATGCAAGACATTTACTGAGAATGAGAGTTTGGCAAACCTGCGCTTGGTACCGTGAACAGGCTCATTGATCGGTATCAGCACCGTCTCTTCATTATTTGCAAGCACCATTGAATTAAGCCCGCTCTCAGCTGTTCCCACATCATCAGCCACAAACTCTGCAAATTCATGGAACCCAGTGAATTTTGCAATATATGCAACAGTCTCCACCAAATTTGACACATTGCCAACAGCATGGTCAAGCCGCGCCAGCCCAAAGTCGGAGAATGTCGGTGACACATCCTCAAAGCCAGGAAGGAATAAAGGGCCATGTGTGTTGTTTCTAGGAAGCGAGATAAACCTAAGCACAACATCGCCGTACAGGGAGATCTCGGCAAGGGTGAAACCATCCGAGAGTTGTTTCGGAGCGAAGGATGGGATTGCGCCATTGGCAACACTTTTCTCAAATGCCTCTGTGGCATCAGCCACCTGTGAAATATATCTTATTTAATTAGTTGTTGGATTTTGTTTTGGTATAAACGCCAAAAATGAAGATATGTAGATAGTACCAGAAAACCTTACAATTTGGTTAGCAAAATCAAACTTACCGGACTATTCAAATTTAACGAAATAATATCCCATCTTGATTGGGATAAATTGTCTAATCCCCCCCTCAATTTTTTCTTTTGGAGGAATTGTCTAGCCTTTTTTTTTTTCCAGACTCGCATAATTAAATTATTTCAATCACTTTCCTTTCCACTGTATCCCCAAAGAAATTACCATCCATAAAAGAACGACTAGAGTTAAGCAGAATTCTAATGATATACACCTCATAAACCACAAGCTGAAGATAAGAATAAAAAACGAAAAACTAGTAGTAATCATTAGAAGTTCCTTTGCTTTGGGTTTATCAGTATTAGTTCCAGTATAGATACTGTAGTATTACTAACCTGTATGGCAATTGCCCGAACCGCAAGCCCGTGATCAACAACAAACTTCCTACACACCTCTGCATCAAAGGATGGTATCGTCGCAACCCCACCTCCAGCAAAATTCATAGCACCATTACCATAAGGAGCAGTGAACAAGAACTTCAAGGAGCCAGACTGAACAAGGTATGAGGCATGAACCGGGTTACCGGTCGAGAGGTCAGACCGGGCCGTAAGGGGCATACCGAGCCCGAACGAGAACCGCCCGGCAGCTGTGGAAGCATCACTGGTCCAGAATTCAATATGATGGAACCCAAGAACCAGAAACCGGTCTGACCGGGGGTTCTTCCGGACAAAGTGCTTGTGACCCAGTAGCTTAAACCCCGTTTTGGGGTCTTCTGGATTTGGGTTAGGTTGCATGGTTGATTGTTGCTCTTGTGTAGCTCCCATTGTGAAGAGTAGAGGTAGAGCAGGTGTTTGTGTTTTTGCGCTTGTTAAAAATTGGTGGTAAGGAGATTTGGTAATATGTACTTGCTGCTAGACTTAAAACAGCGGGTAGGTGTTAGAGCCTTAGAGGAAGAGAATTAGAGATAAAGCATCACTAGATCTTCTGTTTTCAAAAAGAAATTTTAAAGCTATGCAATTAATTGTGTGAACGCTGAACAGTTTATGGGAAGTTTTAATTGTTTCCACAATTTTATTTACAAATTATATACATTGACATTGACTTTATAAAATATTTGTTGATATTGATGGTCATTTTTTTTATTGTTTTGTTCAAATATGTTTGTTAATAAACATATTCACACAAAAAAACATATTCAATTAAAAATAGTTAAAATTCTTCATTAAATTGATATTAATTATTATAACAAATTAAAATATATACATAAAATCATAAATCATCTTTATTGTATTATCATTTTCTTTTATTTGGGAACTAAACAATCTTCTTACATAGTAATAATTGGTTTTTAAATAAAATAGAACACTATTCATAAAAAATAGAACACTAACAAAGTTTGATGAAAAATGTTGTTATGTATACACATTAGCATTATTCATTCAATTAATTTCATGATAAGAATAGCTATGCAAATACAAATGTAATAACCACCTCTCAAAGTAAAAAATTGAAAACTATGTTTAGAAGCTTGCAAGCTGGTGTATTTTTCTTATTCATAAAAAATCTCATGAATTACTTCGAAATAGATAAACTGCCCCTAAAATTTTGAAACTTACAAAATTAATTCATAATACTTGTTGAATTATTTTATTAACATAAAGTATGTTTTTACTAGCACTATTTCAACTCAATTTTATTTTCCAAACAGATTTTAGTATATCCAAAATATTGCAGGAGATGGGTAAATCGATATTTCAATTCATAGGTGAAATTTTAGTATTCTAATTGTAGTATAGCTGGCTGTTAATTGATTATGTTGTATATTTAGTAATTAAGTAACAATATTTTTATATTATATCATCTCTTGCCAATATTATTATTGTTGTTATTACCACAATTATCAATATTTTCGCTATTTTAATTAACTATTGTGAAATAACATTTTCACTCTTCTTAATAATATAGAATATCAATTCAACTATTTTACAAAATGATATTATCTTATTTGTTATTTAAATTGAACTACTTTTTTATTTACCAAAAATACTTTCATAATTTGTTTAGTACAACGGCTCCTTGAGACCTCGCACATCATTATGTTGTCATTACTTGTCCGAATTGACATGACACTTTTAAGATATTTTATTAATATTTTATTTTACTAATGTCAAGGCTTAAAGTGTAGCACAATTATTATTATTATTATTATTATTATTAAGTCTTGTTTATATTAGAACTCAGGTCAGACATACATTACAAATGTCAATTTTTTTTAATCTTAGCGATAGCACCAGAGTATTACTGATTGTCTGCGCTAAACACCACGTTCAAAACATAGAGCAATGACTTTATTAAATTAAAATGGAAAAATTAAAAAGTCGAATTCCTGCGTACAATGAAAAACATTGTAGAGTTACTGAATACTAAGGGGAGAGACTGCTAACAGACCACGTGGAAGGATTGACTCTTGGGTTGGGAGTTTGGAGTTACGGATGCGTTTGTCTTTCGGTGACTCAGCGACTGTGTTACACTTGTTAACACCCTTGTGACTTGTCTTTCGGTGCATTGCGTGGCGATGCAATCAATGCATATCCGTCATCCGATCAGCGAAACAAACAATCACAAGTCAATTGAAAACTAGACCACGTAACATTTCTGTTTTAAGCAAAGAAGCAAATAGTTCTTTGCAATCGGTACCCCTAGTACTATACCAGGCTGGTATTACCAGCAGATGATAAAACAAAAAAAACACACATGAAACATCTTAGCCTATTACGTACAAAGCGCAACTAGAGATTTAAATCATGTAACATTAGTGGCGGATTCATGATTTCATTCAGGAGTAGACACAAATATATATAAAAATAGAAAAATATAAATTTCTTTCAAATATTAAATACCATTAAAAAGTCTGTTTTACATATAAATAAAATACACTAGCACAAACAAAATAAAATTAAGATGTCGATGGTAAATCGAGTTGGCCTCTACGAGTCTTCATATTTTGAAATCTTTGCATAATTCTTTTATTATCAACACCCTTAAACAAATCTCTCTCAATATACGTCACCAAACAATCATTCAACCATTGATCTCACATTCTATTTCTTGATGCTTCTTTCACCACATTCATCGCTGAAAATGCCCTTTCAACACTAGCGGTGGTTACCGGCAATATCAATGCCAATGTTAGTAATCTGTAAATCAAAGGATAAACAATATTTTTCTTTTTTTCCACTAGCTTTTCAGAAAATTCATTCATTCCTTTTACCTCTAAAAAATCAT